>JAAGAY010013377.1:0-11009 GCA_011801015.1 Ardeotis arabs | reverse complement strand
AGTTACAACAAAGATATGTAGCTTGCATCACACTGCTGCTGGTAGGAGGCAGAAGGACAAACTGCACTGACTGGGGGCTCACTGGAGATGAGCAGTGAATCCCAGGGTAAGGGAGATGAAAGAGCACAGTCTGCAGTGAACCACTCAGAAATCCAGCTGAAACTAAGCTTACGTATCTCTCTTGCATGCAAAGCACTGCTGTAAAAGATCATTCAGATTGCAAAGTCAAGTCCAGTTAAGATTAATTCTGCTTCTTTGAATTGATGCCTCATGACACTGTGCATATATAATTATATGAATGCATTCATTTTTTCTACCCCAGTAACATCATTACATGGACAACTCTCACACAGAGCAGACTTAAGTACTCCTCTGATCTCAGGCACTGCTACCCCAAGCACCCACTCTCCACACCAGCCCTTATAGAACTTGCTTGAATAAACTCATCTGCACTCCCTTGCCTACAGTCTTCCTCCAGCAATTCTATGCCACTCTGCTCCCCGCCTCACCACTCCTTATTTCAGCTTCCAGAATCCTTTGCCTGGCCTTGAGCTCCAGTCGCTGCTGTATGTAGTCTTTGGGGGCTATCCTCCCTCAGTGCCATACCAGCAGCACATTCGCTTGCCCCATTAAGTCAGGATGCCTTGCCAGTACCACAAAGCAGTTGCTTGTCTGAATGTATCCCTGGGCTAAGGTAGGTCAAGGAAAAGTGATATCTTGTCCCATAGAAGCCCACTCAGCCTCTAGCAAAGCACATACAAATAAAATCAAAGTCAGTAACATGACTAGATTTAGCTGGATTCTAAGGAGAAGAACAAAGACAACTCACCTCCAGCAACAGAGCAATCCTCTAGATAAAATGTCTCGTCTGAAATATGAAAGCGTGAGAGCTTTTCAGCCAACAATTAAGAATATAGTCTCCTTCCAAGAAAAAGCTTGATTATTTCTGCTGACAAAGTCTCAAATTCATCCCATAGCAGCAGCCAAGCATACTTCAGCTTGACAAAGCTCAACTCAGCAGAAACAAATCTTACAGAATGGACATACAAGGTAACCTTAACTCGAAGCAGCACAACCAGCTATGCCTACATCATATCTTACAGGCTTGCATTTCTTCTGCACTGAACAATGATGATAAAGCACAGCATAGCTAAGTGCATCACTTTTTAATGATCTTTGAAAAGTTAAAGAGGACAATGAATTTCTTCCTACTTGAGCCATATGTCTAAAACGGTGAGGAATGTGAACATCTGCAGTGGATTGAAAACACCTTCTTGCACTCCATAGCATTTGCAGAATTCTTCACACTCTTCTAATAGGCACCAAGTAACAGTGATGCTGCACTGTTGCTCTTGCTTTGCATTTGGAGACTGATGAATTATCAGCAATCCCAGAACCAGTGACATTGTTTTTCAAGGGGATTCCCTCATGATACTAGAAAACTGAAAACGTGGGGTTTGTGTTTGCACGTTGTACACAGTTTGAGTACGGAGTTGTCCAGACCTGGTGTGACCAGTGATCCATTTGCCATTCCAAGTCAGTGTATTTTAACCACCTTTTAGGTCACTAAGTGCACTGGGGAGATTTATAGTAATTGAAAATGGAAAAGGTGACTTTGTAATTTTGCTGAAACTTTTTGTTCCTTCTTGTCAGGTCTCTAGAGCCATTAGAAATTTATACTGTAAATGAACCTTAAAGATTTGCTTAAGCTACAACTGGATTTGCCTAAGTAATTTTTTTTTTTTTTTTTAATACAAACCATTTCTTTGTACTTCTGTTCTACAAGGTCATACAGCACGGATTTAGGCTTGTTGGGGTTTTTTCTTTGTTTGTTTTTTAACATAATAGCTTCTTCTGCTTCTTTTTTTTTTTGGCTCTAACCTTCCAGTGTGGGTTAAAGACACAACTATTAAAATGCAAAGTCAAATACAAGTTATTTTCACAAGCACTAATGTAAAAAATTGTCTATTTTCCCATTTCCTAGGCTAATATTTACCATCTTTGACAGCCTTATTGCTGAGCAGATTGCTGCATATTTCAGCATTATCTTTTAACAACTTGACAGATCCACCTATTTTCCTGTGATTATTTTATCCCAAGTTGGAAGCCTAATAGTTCCTTTTTGACACACTGAATCACAGGATTTGTAGCACAGCACAGAGTCCTGTGATTTATAGTTAATATTTTGATGATGCTTTACAGAGCACATTTTGATTTCCAGCAGTGTTGGTTTGTTTGGTCTGATCTGCTCAGATACAGCCAGCAGCCTCAGTAACCTCAGGATGACAGGCATTCTATCAGAAGCACAAGTTTGGCAGCCATCTGAAAAGACTTGAACTGAAGATCAGAAGATCACTTGGGAACCACTGGCTACTGCAATGGCAAGGAGCACAGGCTTTCTTAGAAGAGAAGGAAGTTTTGGACAAGTTAATTCTAGATATTCAGTAAATGCCAGGAATTTCTTCTGTCAGTCATTTAAATACACAGCACAGGAAAAAGGGATGGAGAGCTAAAAATGCACGCAGGTACAGTACAATAGAAGGACTATATGGGTTCCATACAACACGTTCTGTTGTAAATGCAAGCAAAGGACATAAAGCACATTGCTTTAATAGCAATTATCCTTTCAGGGAAGTGCATCATACAAAGTTTTGCCACCCAAATCCAGAAGATAAGACTCTCCACATTGTTCCTTCATTCACTTCAGCTTTCTTTGTCTTCAGATTATAACTGGTAATTCTACTAATTATTTCCAGCTAGGTTCCTAGGGTTATTACAGAAGTGATTTTGCACCCAGTGAAGCACACCAGAAGCGTTATTTATTTTCATAACGCTTGCATATTCATAGGAAGTAAGACTGGAAGGGACCTCCTGGGTCATCAAATGCAATTCCCTGCTATCACAGGCAATCACATAACATAACCTCTTCACAAATGAGCTAGCTCCATCTTAGAAGTAATTTTATTTCTTGTCCCTACTACTCTAATTCAAAAGTTGCTCCAGAACCTCACCGCTCTAGCATTTAGCAACCTTCTCATTATCAAATTAAATTTATTCATGGAAAGTTTATTCCAGTTCTGGTGCCAATGCTGCACTTTAACTCAAATAACATTTCTATATTCCATTTCGTCCATTTATAGAGAGCAACCACAACCTCTCCCATTCTACCACTGTCATAGCTTATAAAGTATGGTATATATCCACACAACTGCTTATGTGCTAAACTAGCCTCGTTAATTTACAAAGACTCTTTTTTTAAGCCCTGAGAAACTTTGTATCACATTAGAGCACCCAACTTGAGGCTTTTTTAGGGTAAGACATCCTGATCTATCGGTGTTTTGTTAGCTATACCAATTTACATCAACTGACAATGCATGAAAAGAAACACAAATCACTATGTCTAATGAATGTCTAATGGCATGCAAAAGAGCACTACAGAGTCAGCTGAAGCCTGAAGATGCCTAAAAATGATGAGTGGAAACTGCTTATCACTACAAGATGTGAAGTGGAAGGTATATTTCTCCAGGTCCCTCATCATGCCAGCAGGTATGAGAGGTTTTTGTTAGCCTAACACATTTATAATTAGTCAAATATCTAGTCAGGGCACATATACAGAAGGGGAATACTTACTACTGAGACTTCAAGGCCACATTTGCCTCTCTGCGAGTGGAGGCAGACGATGGAGATGCAATGCAAAAGGAGGGCCAGGAGACTCATAGTCACTGTGTGCTCTCTTGCCTCTTGCTGCACTCAACGCTCACCACAAAGTGTGGTGAGCGTTGCAGTATTCTCTATGACGTGGGACAAAAGGCAGCTGTACCAGTCCTCAGACATGAGCTCCAAGAGTAAGAATTGTGCTATGTCATGGCATCCAGCCTGCGCTCTTCAGAAAAGTTGAACATTTTACAAGAACTTTGAACCCTTGTGTGCATTTCCTATCTGCACCTGTACTTCACACAGGTATGGGGCTAGAGCTGAGAAAATCAGTTTTGAACCAGTGAAGTTACAGTATAGCCCCAGAGTTACACTGACATCAGAGCCATAAGTTTCTTGTTGAAACTCTTGCTGGGTTAACAGCAAAGGAATAGTATTTTGTGATTTGATGGCACCACAGCACAATTCACATTAAAAAACCCGCAAAGCCTTTACTAAAACAACCTTCAGGATAGGTTGTTTTATACTCCTTTTCTGTACTGTAGCACAGAAGACTTGTACCTACCTGTATAAACACACGTACACAAATTATCACTTTCTGCCACTTTTACCAATAAATACCTAAGTATATAGGTAAGTTCAATAAGCAAAAGCAGGCTCCTCTGGGAATGAGGAACAGAAAGTCATCATTCAGAATGCCTACAGAAGGATTGCTACTTATCTCTAGTTTATCCAGGTGAGATCCCTTTCTGGCTTTTTTTTTGGGTCAGCATACCTGTATAAACTAAAAATGCTGCAGGTAATGTAGATATTTCAGATATACAGTAGTTGCCTCTCAAAGATACTTCATGGGGATTGGGAAAGTCTCAGACCTAAAACTCTTGTGTCTTAAAAGGTGTAGAAGTTCCTTTGTACTTAAAAGTATGTATAAAATAGTGGAGTCCTGGAACCCTTCATAAGAGGGAAGATTCACTTACGACAACACTGATAGACATATTTATTGCTTAGAAGGTAATTCTGCAGTATTCTCTATGACTATAACATAAGAGATTCTGGTTACCAATACTGTAATGAAAAATGAACTATTAAATCATTTGAGCAACAAGCTCTGAAAACTAGAAGAAAAAGATGAATGCTTCAAAAGGATTTTTTGATCAATAAGATAGAAGTAAAACACATTACCAAATGAGATCTGGCAGACAGAGAATAAGAAATCTTAATAAACGTTGTTTGTGTCAACTGATAACCAGGTAGATTTGAATCAACATTATGATAACTTAAAAAGCAGACAGTTTGAAGAGGAAAGCAATTTTGAATTACCAGAAGATATACATGCACAGTGTAGATTTTATGGAGAAAATGAGGAATACTCATTGTAAAATAGCCTGATGTGAGCTCTATAACTTGCTTAATAAATGTATGTTAACAATAACCTCAGAAATGAAACAAAAGCACCTGTAAAAAACCAGGATAGGTTCGAACTGGGCACAGGCACTGTGGTAAGATTATGAGCTCTCTTATATAAATATAAGACAATGTTATCAGAAACTGTATTCAAAGAACAAAATTAAAGAGAGAAAAAAAAGAATCACTGATAGGAGAGCTACCTTCTGCCAAGGTAGGGAGTATTTTTCCCCCACATAAATCAGTACTTTGCGATATATAGAAGAGGACAGGGAGAAGCAACAAAAGGAGAAAACATCTCCCCAACTCCTGCCTTCAGCCAATGAGACCTCAGAGCTGGGGGGGTAGATGCCTGGTAGCAGCTGGCATGGGGCTCACTGGAAGGAGCACTGCTGCTGCTCCTCTGCTCTACAACTCAATGGCAAATTGCCTGGTAATAGGCACCATGCTGGAAGCTGTCACACTCAAACCAGCCCCTGTTGAGTTCAGGAAGAATTAAAGTATAACCTATTGCCTTAGACAGCTTCTAATCAGCGTATTGACAGTGAATGGGAGGATACTAACTTTGGAGATATCAATTTAAATTATTTGCTCCACAGTAGGATTGTTAGGTAACTTTGGGCAAGTCATTTAAGTTCAGGCTTTACAGCTTAGGTAACCAGAAACAGGAGCCCGAATCAGGGAAATCTTCATACAGACATTCTCCACAGCAAAGCCCTACACATACTGCTTCATCTTCCAGGGTACTTCAGTGCACAGAGTGATTGAATTTGCCACAGATGCAACTGGACAAAAGCAAAAATGGAGCAGGCACTCAATTCAGCTTCAGCAGTGTGTGTCTGCTCTTAGGCTGAAACTCTGGAAAATGCCTGGGAGAGCTTTTAGCACACTTGTTCTTCCTTACCTTGAAGTGCGATCCTAAACAGGGAGAGTCTAAGTTCAAAACTATGACAATGTGGTCCTAGAAGATAGAAAACTTTGGAAGTACTTTAATTTCAAAGTTCACATAAGATGTTTATCTGCATGGGTAGGAGAGATGGGAGGTTAAGACATTAAAACTGAAAAAAATCCCCAGAAAAAAAAAAAAAAAAATTACAGCTCTCCTGCTCTCTATCTCTCAATCTCCATTGACAAAAATGGATATTAATATTGTCTAATTCACAAAGACTGAAGTAATCCAGAATTTCTACAGCTATGAACTGCTATAAGTGCATAACAAATGGCTGTATATTCCCACCAATTCATCATCGCACGTTTACAGCTGCATAAAATATTCTTTGTTATACTTTTAGCTAAATCGGTGCTAACTATAGCTTTCAGGCAAAATCACAAGCACTTTGGTTTGGTTCCTTCAAAAGAATAGTCACAGAGAAAAAAATGTTTGCACTCACTCAAATCAAAGGAATTTCAAATGTTGCTTTGCCTGAAATGGTTCCTCTTTGACAAGTAGAATGTTAATATTTCCACACAATCCTTTTAAAAAAGTAGACTGTATGAGGTTTTTTTTTGTATAGACATTTATGTATTTGTGACTCTGAATACATCTCATTCTTGGGTCCAAGTATTTGTAGTGTACCCTAAATGCTCTAAATAAAAATCAACTATGCTTGAGAGCAGCTTGCATATATAAGGAATAGTGTTCTATAGGTCAGATAACTATAGTTCATAATTGAAAACTTTTTTTTTTTTTTCTGGAACGATAGCTGTCATCAGCAGACATCTTGAGCATGAAAAAGAACATCTCCCAGTTTTTTTTTTTCTGAGGCATCTTCAGAAGCACAAAGAGATGATATTGCTTCTGAAGTGTGTATATTAGTGCTTCTGCCATTCTACTGTTTATCTTGTATGTACCTGCACCACGCATGTGGTTTGGGCTGCTAGATTACTGCTTGTCCTTTTATATTTGCTAGGAGGTTTCCCTGGGGAATGCTATCTCTACAGTTACTGTACAACTCTAGGTTACAATCTCAGTAAGACATCTTGCTAATAATTAGTTTTAAAGCCCCAGTCTAAACATAATTATTTCATTAAATCTCTATTTGGAGCCTGAAGCAAGGAGTTGAACATCTTACCACACACTGAATGTCTGAGACAACAGATTTGAAAGTCCCAAATGGATTTCTTCAAAAAAAACCAAAAAAGAGCAACACCACCACAACCTTCAAAAAGCTGCCTTTTCCAAACAGGTGTCAGCCTGTAACTTAAGGACGCAGTTCATTTCTAAGGACTTCTCATTACACATAAATATCCTAAGCCTCTAATCATTAAGTTCACTCCATCAAAAGCCTCAGAAGGGAGAGAGGGACAACATTTAACTTCATAATGTGAAGTTAATAAATCTAGATTCTAGCAAGAAAGATGTTTCACAAAAGATGCCCTTTTCACTCTTGATAAGATCAATTTATCTAGAATAGACAAAGTAATTTAGAGAGCACAGAAAGGAAAAGTTATCACATAAAGTTATTAAGTAGAATTTAAATCAGAGCTTTGACTGCAAATCTAATCCACAGCAGAAAGTGAAGTTTCTAAAAACTATACAAAAAGTGCCATTTAGGCCTATCATTGCTACTGCTGAAAAATTCCCGTGAAATAACCTCCATTTAATCCACATTAACCCATAAATTCTTTTCATAATCACCAGTTATCTAAAATGTGACCAGTATTCTCAGGACTATGGAATCCATAATTCTATGGATTACTCTTAACCTGGAAAGTTTCTCCCTGATTAAGGCAGTGCATGTTCCGAGCCTGTCCTCTTGCAAGAATTGGCAAATGGGCTGCCAAAACATTGCTGTCCTTTCCCTGCTGCCGCATAGCCCCATCCATCATCGTAGAGGTGTTTTCAACACTTCTGAACTTGTAAAGTCAGGTCTCAGAACTTAACCTTGATATAGTTTCTGTGCAGGGATGTCCTAGGCTAAAAGAAATGCAGAAAACCAACACATTAATCATAGAATCATACAACAGTTTAGGTTGGAAGGGACCTTTAAAGCCTGTCCAGTCCAACCCCCCTACAAGTAGCAGGGACATCTCCAACCGGATCAGGTTGCTCAGAGCCCCATCCAACCTGGCCTTGAATGTTTCCAGGAATGGGGCATCCACCACCTCTCTGGGCAACCTGTGCCAGTCTTCCACCACCATCACTCTAAAAAATTTTTTTCCTTATATCCAGTCTGAATCTACCTCCCTCTATTTTAAAACCACTACTTCTTGTCCTATCACAACCCACCCTGCTGCAGAGTTTCTCCCCATCTTTCCTTTAGGTATTGGAAGGCCATTATAAGGTTGCCCTGGTCCGGACAAGAGCAAAGTAGAGGGCAAGAATCGCCTTCCTCGACCTGCTGGCCAGCCTTCTTTTGGTGCAGCCCAGGATGCTGCTGGCTTTCTCGGCAAGCTGGCTGAGCATGTGCTATCCCACTGTCAAAAACGGAGCTGTCAGAAGTGGGATTCGAACCCACGCCTCCAGGGGAGACTGCGACCTGAACGCAGCGCCTTAGACCGCTCGGCCATCCTGACCCCACCCATCTACAGCACTTCTTTTAGCTCCCCCTAAAATTTTCTAACTCAGTCATGCTCTTCTCGAAGTTTAATAAGCAGAGTGGAGCACACAGCACAGAATTGTGTAAAGTAAGCAAAGTGATTTAAACTTAGAAAATACCTGTAAACCTACTGGGAACCCATTAACAGCAAAGAGATCTGTCACGCAGGAGTTGTGGTTTTGCCCCATTTCTGGTGCGGCTAATGTGCTCTTGTTTACCGGTCTCCTCCATTCACCTAATCCTACACAGGGTCTTCCAACATTGTTTTCTCTTCTGCCTCTGCTCCTTGCTCTGTTCACACCCACTTACCAGTCTTCTCCAGAGGAATCATATGGTTTCTGTTTCCACCTCTGTGCCCCACTCCCCTGCTCATCTGGGTCTGCTCTTTCTCCCACCACATCAGCTTGAGTCTCCTGTCCAGCTAGCTCTGGTTTACTCCAGCCTCACCAGATTGCAATTCTCACATCACCTCTTTCATCCTTCTCTCATCTGTCTCCCTTCCTTTTACCTAGGCTTATGTCAGCAAGGACAGGATGAGCATCTCTTTTTTTTTGCTTTGAAGTCCAGTCTAACCCAGACTCCTAGCCCCAGGACAAGTGTACGGGGAGAGCTCAGCTCAGCCCTGCAGCCATGCTTGCTAGACAGCCACAGAATCCTCAGAACATTCGTCAGCCTATTCTAATAAGCCTTATGAATTGTGTAAGTTCTGCCAATGCGGGGAAAACTTTCACATAAACAACAGCAAGAACATTTCCTGCATTCCCATCAATTTTTAATCTGTTCTTGTAGAAAGACACTGCAGTTTATTAATGAAACATCTGCAAATATTTTTAACCAGGACAAAAATACATGCCATTCTTTCTTTGGAACATCTGAATCGCTTTCATTGAAAACTTAGTACACATTTTTTTCTTTGTCAAACACACAGGAAAGAAGCAGTTGGAGTGAAGTTAATTCCTTCAAAAGCTCAGTTAATTTTTTTTTCTTTTATATAAAGTTTGGAAGAAGTATTCTCCAAGATCTATTTGAATTCTGGTATTCAGTATTAAATAGTTCAGATACCATTTGTCCCAAAAGTTTAAAAAAAAAATTCACTAACAGAATAAGAAGATACTTTCTAAGTCACATTAAAAGTATGTACTAGCACAGGGCTTTATCACTACAGTAATGAGTAAAGAAAATGATATATATTTAACTCCACTATCATTAAAGATTTAAACTTATTGCAATAATTTTCTGCTTCTCCTTCGCTTTATTGAGCTTAGTCAAACTGATATTGCTGTGTACTTCATCCATTCCTGCTGATGGATGATATGAAGTACATAGACAACGCTGATGTCCAGCTAAAAAGAGGAATTACAGAAAGGAGAAGATAAGCAGTTGCAGATGATGAAGTGCTGATTAATAGATTATCCCCCTCCCCACCAAGTCCAAGCCCATATTTTAAACTGCCAACAGCATTGAAACTGAATGAACAAGTATTTCTGGAATCCAGAAAACATTGAGGAGCTGACCTTTCTCAAAATTAATCCTTAACAGCTTCTTTCAAGATTTATTTCTTTCCCTTAGCTTCAGACAAAATCAGTAGCAGCATGACCTGAGCTTCGCGATTTCTAGCTGTGGGTGTATAAAGCACTCCCTGGCCAGGAGGTTGGACACTCTTGCCATAGTTTCCATATAAGCACTCCAGACAGTACTGCTGACTTCAGGAACAGTCATTAAGTGCGGGTTCAGAAAGGAGGTGACATAACGGAGCTACTCACCTTAAGTCATTGAATCAACATTGGCCCCTAGTAGCTGTAACAACTGAAAGCTGTGACTGACCTGTGGCTTTGGGGAAATGAGACAGTACACCTACAGCTCGAGTTGGGCTTAAGAAAGAAAGGAGGAGGAGAATGTTTTAAAAGATAATTGTAGCTCCTGCGGGATGAAACTCACTGAAGGACTGATGAAATTCCACAAAACACACCAACCAGTATGGCTCCATGGGGAGAAGGGTTTAGACCTGCAAAGTCTGCCTCCTGACACAAGGGGAGTTTCTTCATCCTCACTACCAAGATCAGAGACGTCTGTAACTTAGGGGCGAGGCACAGCTGCAATTTTGCAGAGTCACTTGGTACCAAAACATCTGCCCAGAGGTACGATAGGGATCAGCAGCCTACACAACAGCTCAGGAAAAATGCCTGGATTTCACTCATCCTGTTTATGCTATGCAGAATTCATGTCCAGTCCCCTCTACAGTCTTGCTGTACAAATGCCATTTAGAATGTCATAGAATCATAGAATCATAGAATGGTTAGGGTTGGAAGGGACCTTCAAAGGTCATCTAGTCCAACCCCCCTGCAAGGAGCAGGGACATCCCCCACTAGATCAGGTCGCTCAGAGCCCCATCCAGCCTGGCCTTGAATGTTT
>JAAGAY010013376.1:12523-47460 GCA_011801015.1 Ardeotis arabs | reverse complement strand
AGAGCATGGCCGTCCTGTTTTTTCTGTTATGAAATTCAGATTTAGCCTTTATTGCAAAATACAGATAAGTTAAATCTTTGGAATTCAGCCCTGTCATCAAACTTTATTGGAAAAAATAAGTTAATAATCAGGTTCACTAATGCAATATGTTAAAGTTTTGCAAATAGTGAGAAAAATACTAAGAGCAAACAGGAAGTCAGCATTCCTTTTACTAGGAACCTTTCATTTTCCACAAAGGTACACTGCTGGCTACAGAGCTTTGTCTTGGAAGCTGTTTTCTTACCCTTCTTATTGCTCAATTCAGCAGCACTTGCTTTGAAGCTTGGCCTTGTTGAAATGAGGGGGGATGGGTACTGAAGGTGAAAACAGGCTTATAGAACATTTTTTAACTGGGACTTCGATTTAATTCTCTCTTTGAACTTGCTTTACTTTCTCCCTCTGAATTTAGACCAAAACTGCTTTTAAACTTGGACTGTGCAGTGACAACTCAAAAAGGCAAGCAAGGTAAACCTTTACTAACTCAACTGGTTTTTATGTGTTTAGGTGCCAGACTGGGGGATGACGTGACCAAGCAAGCATTTCCAGCCATTTTTCTTTGGTTTATTTATTTATGTATTTATTTTAATGTATTCTTTAAACTTTACTAATATGTTCTCTCTATGGGTGTAGAGTACTGTGAGAACACAACTTGCTTGACAGTTGAGTACAAATAACATTTTATTGAAATGCAGTAACAAATTGGTTTGGCTTGAAAATGTTTGGAACTGTAAGTTGGAAGCACTGTGAGGGTTCAGAGGGAGAGTAGAGAACTGCTGAAATGTCAGACTGTGTTAGGAAGGACTGTATCATTGAAGTGCCTTCTTCCCCGCCTCCTTCATCCCCCTGCTGCTTCCATTACACCTTCTGCTTTGATAACCGGTCACAGCTATAAAGATTAGATACGAACAATGTTCCATGGTATTGTCATACCTACATTAACTTGCTTATTTGTCTAGCCTATGTGAACTTGAAGTCTTAAAGTGAGTGTCTTTCCCCTGCTACCATTGCTGTGGAGATTCACATTGATACAAATGAGAATAGGCCCAGATAATTCTTACAGCTAACATTGCATAAGGGATCTGTTCTGCACAGATCTGTTCTGTAAGGGAGGTATAGGAAATCGATCTTCTGAGATTAGTGCGTGTAACCCGCATTGTTAACCTAGTGCGTAGCATGCTAGCTGCGTGGTGCGGTCGAAATACTGGAGGGAAGGGATGCCATCCAGAGATACCTTGACAGTCTTGAGAGGTGGGCCCGTGCAAATCTCATCAAGTTCAACAAGGCCAAGTGCAAGGTCCTGCACATGAATCGGGGCAATTCCAAGCACAAATACAGGCTGGGTGGAGAATGGATTGAGAGTAGCCCTGAGGGAGTGCGGGCTACTGGTGGACAAGAAGCTCAAAATGAGCCAGCAGTTTGCACTTGCAGCCCAGAAATCCAACTGCATCCTGGGCCACATCAAAAGAAGTGTGGCCAGCAGGTTGAGGAAGATGGTTCTTCCCTTGTACTCTGCTCTTGTGAGACCCCACATGGAGTACTGTGTCCAGCTCTGGAGCCCCCAACATAGGAAGCATGTGGACCTGTTGGAGCAAGTCCAGAGGAGGGCCATGAAGACGATAGAGGGGCTGGAGCACTTCTCCTGTGAGGACAGGCTGAGAGAGTTGGGGCTGTTCAGCCTGGAGAGGAGGAGGCTTTCAGGGAGACCTTATAATGGCCTTCCGGTACCTAAAGGGGGCCTACAGAAAGACAGGGAGAAACTCTTCAGCAGGGCCTGTTGTGATAGGATGAGGGGTAATGGTTTCTAATTAGAAGGAGGTAGATGGAGATTAAACATAAGGAAGTGGGTGGGTGGTGAGGGTGGTGGAACACTGGAACAGGTTGCCCAGAGAGGCGGTGGATGCCCCATCCCTGGAAACATTCAAGGCCAGGTTGGACAGGGTTTGAGCAACCTGATCTGGTTGGAGATGTCCCTGCTCCTTGCAGGGGGGTTGGACTGGATGACCTTGAAAGGTCCATTCCAACCCAAACCATTCTATGATTCTATGAAGCTTGCCCAAAGTGAAATGGTAACTCAAGATTTCGTGTATGGCTGTCAGTCTCTGCAGCAGTGTTCTCCAAATCCTCTCACAGTCCATTGGAAACAACAAACCGAGCAAGCGAAGAATGGCGTAGTGCTTCTTTCCTGTATTTAGGCTGATTTATGTAAACTACTTTTGTGAGAGTCTGGACAGCTGTTTAGATCTGTGTGTACTTTGCAGAAGGGCTGGAGTTTGTGACCATACCATGCAATTTAAGAGCCTTTCTAGCAGGTTATCAGCAGGTAGTTTAAGTATAATCTGTCCTGTATTCTGAAGATTTTAACAGCCTAATCACTATCTGATGGGATATCTAAGGGAAAACACTTGAGCAACAAGTGAAAAATGAATTCTGGAATATCAATAGTAATGCATTTTACTCTCATTGAGGATAAAAATCACTACCACCTACTAAGGTTTTGGTCAGCCTTGCCAAAATTGTGAGATGAAAAATAGTTACTAAAAGTGAATTTTAAGGTGATGCTAGTAGAAAGGAAACTTTTTGAAGAATGAGGTGTCTAGTATATCACAGTGTGAATTCTGCTGTTTTAAAAATAGATATGTGTGTGTATTTAATGACAGGTTTTGAAATACTCTAAATTATTTGGGAGAATTTTGATATTTTATTTAAATGTGTGGGTTTTTTCATTAAAGTTTTGTTTTGCAGGCCCTTCAGTCACAATGCTGAAAAGGAAAACACTCAGCACCCAGTTTCTTCAAATAGTGGGCTGAGGGATAAACCAGCTCTAGCTCCATCAGCAGACATGGTGTGTTAATATGGAATTTCCTTATATATTATGGGTTTTTTGTATATGCGCGGTTAATACCACACTTCTTAAAACACAGAAACTTGCAGCCTTAATAGTTGTGTGGTATTATTCTATCTTATAGTAGAGTTGATGTGCAGCTACAGTGTCAATAAAATAACTTGACAAAACGAATACAGCTCAAACCCAACCAGGTCATAACTGAGGAGGGCTAGTATATTCACATGACTGTGAAACTGTATTTTGAATTTAGCTTTTTTTAAAAAAAATATATGAGGCTTCACAGTATTTGGGTTTGGGGCTTTTTTATTTCTTTCTAAATTTGAGGCATCTGCAAGGTTCATGCAACACATTCTTAAAGTAGTCATTCAGGGCAACAAGGTTGTTAGTTATGTTGTGGTGCCCATTAAAGTTTGAAAATTGTTTTATTTTCTGAACATTTTTTTTAAAAGTCTATTTGAAATAAAGTGATATGCTATTGTAAAGTTCAGTATATTACTATTGACAAAATATTAAAGGAAATAACCTGAGGTTACCTTTGAAGTATCTTGAGTTTGATGTAATAAGAAATATTTTGATGGTAGAATATTCGGGGTTTTTTGAAGGAAGTTGTTGAGAATGAGCTCCTGTGAAAACTCACATTTATTGAGAGCCTAGTCTACTTTTATTTCTTAAGTTTTTTTGCAGACTGACTTATATCTTTGCCAGTATCATTTCTTACATCACTGAATCTGTGTATCTGTATCTCTTCGAGTTTTGTAAGGATTTTTATTACTGCATCATTGATCATAACAAGAACCACAAAGTAGAGAGGTAGCAATGTAATTCCATGGCATTCCTACCTATTGATGTCTCCTTACGTTTGCTCAAAATAGAATGGGACTAGTTGTCATAGTGAAGTACTTATAACACAGTTAACATCCAAGTCATAATAGGAGGAGAGTTTCCTTCCCTTTTTCTGCTCCTAGGAAGGAGACATAATTGCTTTGAGATGTTCAAATACATTAGTTGGAAAGTTGTTCTAGAGATGAAGGTGGCAACGAACATCTTTAATAAACTCCATAATGTTGTGTGTGACTAAACGGTCTCTCCCAAATTGTGGGCAGCACTTCCTTTCACTTACGCAGGTGTCTGGTCAGAGGCAGAACTATTTCAGGTTTTTGAATTTTAAGCTTTAATTTCTCTCTAGTTTGTGCTTGTTCTCCTTAACCCTAGTGAGGAACCCTTCAGAAGTTGGAGATGCTTGCATGTTAGTTAAGTTGCCTTTTGGCAAGGTGAACTGGTTGCCTAATAGTGACAGGCTTACACAGCACTATCCCTGACTTTTTGGGGCATCCCCAGCTGATAATGATCTCATTTTGCTTTTAGCAAAATACCAGCACTCTTAACACTAGCTTTAGTAGTGCCAGTGACAAAATAAGACGCTACTGTATGTACATGTGGTTCTGTGTCAATTTCTATGCAACTATTCTATTCTCTTCTATTGCATCAGTGTAATACCAGGCACTTACTACATATTTTTCATTTTTGCTGGCTTTTCCCAAATGATATTCCTAATATTTTACTTTTTTTCTAGGCTGCAATATTCCCATTCTTTAATCTTGCATGTTTTCTTTCCTCTATATTAGTAACTTTATTTTCCTTTTCCTTCATGTACTATTTTTTCATTTGGTTTTTGTGTGTACACGTCTGTGCAAATAAATTGCTTATATTTAAGAAACAGAAAGATTTAGAATCTGTGTTTCAGAAACACCACAGTGTAAATGTTCTCAGTGTAATTGAGGTGAGCTAAGTATTTTGGGCCTGTTTGCAGCTATGGGGCTGCTCAGAGCCTTACACACATCATTAATCACCCACATCAAGTGCCTCTTTGGCAAAATGGCAAATGAGTATAGCCTGTCTTGTCTTCCAGTCATTCAAGCAACTTTATATTCATTGGAAAATCTTTCTCCAGGATAGCAAAACATTGGAAGATATTGATGAAGCTTTGTGCATAGCTGTTTGTAATCTCAGACGCTTACATGGTGCAGACGAGGTGAGTGAAAATAAGTTAAATAATGAAATATTAAATGCTGTCCTTGACCGAAGCTTTTTGTTACAAGTAGTCACACATTAACATGCTATTTAAACATGCATTTACTGCCTTCATTTTGACATCAGTTTTGTCTGTCAGCTGTTCGTGCTATTTTTGGAGTTTACAGACGACAGGAGTAGCCTGTAAAGGAGTACATAAGCCTATGCATAATTTAAAGTTACAAGGTCAATCCATGTATTTGACAGAACTATTTGTAGGCCAGTCTTTAAGTCTTAACTTTGTAGTTACTTGGATCAGGGTAAAATTCAGCATTTGTTTTTGCTGTAGTGGCTATGCAGACCTTCCTAGTTTTCATCCGCCTCTTTCTGAATTTAAAGGTGGAAAAGAAATTATATGGGCAACAGAAGTAATAATTTTAACAGATGCAGTATGCAAAACATGTAAATCAAGTAATTCATTTTTATGCACAGTATAAAATAAAGGAAGAATCCTAGAATACTGAGTAATGCTGGTAGTAGGTTTTACTGAGTAACCTATGAACTTCATAAATGATAATTATTTTATTTAAACTTTAACTTTACTTTTTTACAAAAAAGTAGTAATATGAGAATAATGAAGTAATAATTAATAACGAAATAATAAATACATGTTTATTCAATACTGAATGAAATAGATGCTGAAATATTTGGAATTGGAAGTGAAGGAAGAAGGAGACAAAGTTGCAGAAACTGCAGATAGAATGTTTGATGAACTTATTACTTCTCTCCTGTCAAGGTAGTAGTCTGGTTTGTAGGATGATGGGGGTGAGTTGCCTTTATCAAGAAGTCGTTTCTAGTTCAGATAAAAAAATTCTAAATAAAATTTCAGTCTTACTTGTAGCAGTATTTCATAATATCTAACTTTTGTGCAATATTTTTGCACTTTCATAGTGGCATCTTGGAGCTGGTTTGCATGGTTGGAAAGCACTAGTGTATCCAGCCTCTGCTCGTTAAACACAGAATAAACTTAGAATACGCTTAATGATGTAGTTTTTTGAAATAGCTCAATTATGAGGGTTTTTTGATATTGTCATTAGTGGATGATCAGTTTAACAGCAAGAATAACTTTTTAAAAATTTTTCAAGATGATAGAAGCCGAAGGACACTTTATTTCTTCATTTTAAAAAATACTTTTATCTTCAGATTTAGCGGGGTTTGGGGTTAGGGGGATTGTCAAAGCTTAGGATTCCAGAAGAGCCTGTGAGAGGGGGACCTGGTATCTTAATAGACTGAATTGTAGAATGTTGGATGTGTATGGAAATACCAGGAGGCTTGAATGGAAGAGTGCTTTAAACATTTAATTAAAAAATGTTCCTCTAAACAAAGTGGCATTTCAGTGTGAACTCTTAACTTCCATGGTTCCTCTGATTAGTAAGTGGGTTTTCTATGCTTTCCATTTGTCACTATTTGAGGAAAATTATACTTCTGTGTGAGATGTATCCACTTTGTATTGTGGTATAACTAGCAATTGTGTGTTACAGTTGAAGTTTGAATCTATACGGCTAAGTGCTTACTAAATTCGGAGAAGTACTGTTTTTGATACAGGAAAAAGAAGTTGTGTGCGGAATTAGTGAAGACCATCGACAACTACAGTGCTAATATTGCAAAAGCTAAGGAAGTCATTGAAGAGAAGAAAAAGTGCTTGGCTGGTATCATTAGGATTGCAGAGGAATTAAAAATTGCACCTTCTTTAAGAACCTGTTGTGATCTTACTCAGGTACTTACATTCTTGCACTGTGAAGGAATTTAATGAGTACATTCAAATTTGGATTGAAGGCTTCTGTGATCTGTCTTTCAGTTTGCTGACTTCAGTATTGAGATTTTTGCAGTAATGTATTCTTACCCCACCCCTACACACACACCCCCAGTTTATATTTGATCTTGGTCACGAATTACGGTCTGGTAACTGACGACAGTTCCTGCCTCGAAGGGCTTGCTATCTGAAACAGGAAATGGAAGGAGAGGACACGAAAACTGTGTCATGGTACTGATGAGTGAAAGAGCAGTGTTTTCAGCACTTCAGAAGTCTCTCAAGCCTTTCCCATTCCAGAGCTCTCCAGCCTTCTCACTGAACTACTCCAGAACTAATAGCCACACTCTCCTGATGCTCTTGGTCCAGGCCTTTCCTTTCATTCTTCCTCCCCATCATACTTGCTGTTCATAGAAACCCACACTACCTGCTATTCTGTACCAGACCAAAGGTCCGTCCTGTGAAGTCTCCTGTCTCTGACAGCAGAGAAGAAAAGATGCTTGGAGGAAGAAATGAAGAACCTGAGCATTTAGTGAGTACAAGAGGTTGAAGGTTAAGGATTTTATACTCACTAGGGTATATCAGGATCATTTCACTGAGTAAACTACCTCATTGTGTCATAAGCTTGTGTAACACTTCCTTGAATGTCTTCATAGTGCTTGTGGCATTGTGTGTATATATATGTATAATGTACATATGAATACATACATATAAGGTACATATATGCAGCCATAGTGAGTTCCACATTTTAATATTTAAAATGAGGTGTTTATAAAATAGCTCCCTCTATTCTTTCTAAATGTGTTACTCAGGTACTTCATTTGGAGCCTTTGTAGTCCTTGTGTTGAGAAAAATTACTGATCTTGTCATTCTTTGAAGTAGTGTGACTATTTTAGACTGTCACATTCCCTGCATCCCATTGGTGCTTTCTTCATATGAAGAAACTTAGTCTTTCTCATGTGATCCCTCCTTTTTTCTGTTATTGTTTCCATCTTGCCCAGTGTCACTTTGAGGAGCTGGCACCCAGCACCCACTGCTCTCCTCCCGTAGGCCTGCCTTGTCACTTAAAGTTACCTTCTCAGTAGCTGTTAATACAAAAGGAAAATCAGACTTCTGCTTCTGTTTACATGCTAACATTACAAAATCCCCAACCATTACATCTTAGCAATGTAAGAAGACATAATTGAGAGGTGGCTCTTGGCTATTACTCTTGAGGGTTTTTTTTCATACTCTGGCTTTGTCATATTGTAGATAATAGACTTCTTGTATAATCTACTTTTTGCAAAATAGAAGCTAAGACTGTACTTCTTAATTTCAGGTTATTTGTAATTTAAAGTTGTCAGTTGAGGCTGAGCTCTCAAGAGTGAATAGTTTGAAGGAAAAAGTATCTCCGAGGTAAATGACTGGAGTGGGAGGTATATTGGGAGGTAAATGGATGGACTGGTTATCTTAATTACAGAAACTCTTCATACAAAGTTAAACAGCAGAAATCGAGCTGCTTCACTTGCATTTTACTGAAAAACTGCTAGTTCAGATGTATATAAACTCATCAGTAACAATGCACAGTAGCCTTCATCTGAGGCATCAGGAAGAACGCGTAGAGTATGTAAACAAATACATACACATTTTAAAACTCCTTGACAGACTTCTGCCACTTTTAAACTTTGTCGTCTTCCCATATAAGTAGAAATAAATTGGGGAAATAGTGGCTTAATTTTTTTTTTAAATGAATCTGTTTCTGACCTTCAGGAAAGACTTAAATGCTGTTTAGGGCACTGATGTCTTAAGAAGAAATTTGTGGAAAATCCCGATTTCCCACATTGCCCTCATTGGAAGTAAGAAACATGATTTCTCTGTCAGAAATGAGCAAGAAGATGTGCCATGGCTGTGGTACAGCTGACCGTATGCAGCTTGGTTGTAAGGCTGGTTAGAGTACTGCAATCATAATGTATAAAGGCTGCATTCAGGAACAATGAAGGAGGGACAGAACAAAAATGGTATTAGGTTGGAACATCTTGGGCATCCTGTTATATTTCAGGACATGGAACCACTCTGGGGGATAGAGCATCTATGTGTCATCAGATTCTGACTGGCACAGAAGAATGAAGCTCGAAGTTGATTACTTGCATGCAGAGTGTGAAAACTTATCATAGAATCATTTAGGTTGGAAAAGACCCTTAAGATCATCAAGTCTAACCATTAACCTTACACTACGAAGTCCACCATTAAACCATGTGCTGTATTTGCATGTCTTTTAAATTGTAGAATAATAGAATAGGAAGGGACCTTCAAAGGCCATCTAGTCCAGCCCCCCACAAGGACCAGGGACATCTCCAACCAAATCAGATTGCTCAGAGTCCCATCCAGCCTGGCCTTGAATGTTTCCAGGGATGGAGCATCCACCACCTTTCTGGGCAACCTGTTCCAGTGTTCCACCACCCTCAATGTAAAAAGTTTCTTCCTTATGTCCAGTCTGAATCTACCTCCTTCTGTTTTAAAATCATTACCCCTTGTCCTATTGCTGCAGGCCCTTAAAAAGGCTGTCCTCATCTTTCTTCTAAGCCTCCTTTAAGTATTGAAAGGATGTGGTAAGGTCTCCCTGGAGCCTTCTGTTCTCCAGGCTGAACAGCCCCAACTCTCTCAGATAAATGCTTCCAGGGATGGTGACTCCATCTGGAGCGTGCATTGGTGACAACCACTTTTCCTGGGCAGCCTGTTCTAATGCTCGACAAAAATCACGACTCTTCCTGTCATATGTTAGTTGAGTCATTAGAATATGGGTAAAGGAATTAAAATTGTCTTTTAGTAGACTTAGCCACTTGGTGGGTATGGCCTGTTTTGAAGGTAGTGTCAGTGGTGAACGAGAATTTCAAAGAAGTCTATTTAAGTGCACAATGGCAGACTCTCCCAACCTAGAAGAAAGCTATAACCTGACAAAATCAAATTTGTTTGCATTGGAAGACCTTTTAAGAACTTGAACAAAACAGGAGGAAAGGGAGATCTGATGGAGGATGAGTATAAAGGACTTGCGTGCCAGTGCCACTCCAAAATAACGCCAAAGGTGAAAAAAAATCACAGCATAGAAGTTGAGCCACATTCTGTAGACGTGAAATACTGTAGATGAAAGGTAGATACATTCCTGAAGGGACAGAAGGGAGAAGAAAAGATGGACTGTTAAATACTGCTTACACTTCAGTTTTCACAAATTGTTCATTGTAACTGGACAGCTTTTACAGTCTGTTAGCCTATCTGTAAAAGTACTAAAAAGATTTTGCTAGCTTTCATCAGTTTATTAGTGTAACAATAAACAAAACAGAACATACATTTTGGACTTCAGTTATGGTCTTGTTCTTCAAGACTGCTGGAGAATTCTTTTCCTCTGTGCAGAATAGTTTGTTGAACTAAGCTGGGTATAGATGTGAAGACTCAGTTGTGTGCATGTTGGAGTACTCTACATTAGAGAGAGAGTAAAAAATGAGAGTTTTTAAAGTGTGAATGTGAAGATAAATGAGCAACCAAATCTGTTGTTAATAGGAGTGAAAGAATGAAACTAGTAGGTAATTAATCTCTTATTTTGCCCCTCAGTGAATATTGTGCTGAAAAATATTGTACATCTCAAACTTTGAGAGTGATTCAGGTATTCATGTCACCTTCTGTAATGCTTCTTCTGTTCTCTCGAGATTCTTCCTAAACACTGATGAGATTACACCTGTGTTAAAAAATTTGGGCAAGATTGAGTGGGGAACAACAGGATAGTAAGTATTTTTTTAATAGAGAGGATAGGTACAGTAACTTACATGTTCTTCTAATGTTAATTATTTATTGGAGATTAAATATGTATATGCTTATGGGTTTCTAGGAGTATAATGAAACAAAGCAAAATTTCAGATGCTGGTATTTCAAATCAGCACTCCAGTTAGTGTTTCAGTTCTACTTGTGTTTCACTTAACTATTTTTCACTATATCACTTCAGTTTCCAAGATTTTTTTTACACTGTGTGCTTTTTGGCTTTGGCTGGCATTTAATGATGCAGTCATAGGATCAGAATCATTTAGGTTGGAAAAGACCTTTAAGATCCCTGAGTCTAACCGTAAACTTAACACTGCCAACAAAGTTCACCACTAAACCATGTCCTTAAGCACCACATGTGCATGTTAATAGTACACATAATAAATATGTTTATCATTTCAGCATATGAAAATTGCTTCATGTAGGTGTAAATAAATCTCTAAAATCAACAGTGAATACTGAAATTTCTAGTATTTCACTTCACAGTCTTAAATACTGATTGTGTTAAATGCCAAAAGAAATTACTCTAAGGTGAACTTGAACTAGGAAAAAAGGCTTTTCTTTTAAAAATTACAGTTGTTTTATTTTATTAATCCACTTTATCTATTTTTTCCTGCAGTTTTTGAGAAAAACTCTGAGAAAATGGAATGTAATTGCTTTTACGGCAGTTATAGTTAGCACTGGTTATGTTAAAAAAGGCTTATTGCATATTGTAATATTTGAAAATTGTGCAGATTACAGTGAAGAGTAACTATTAATACAAAAGTATGACATGCTTTCTGTTTTTAACATCAACTGTCTATCATATGATTCGCTTTTTTTTCAAATAGTTTGTCTTTGTACCTGTGGTCTCTGATCATTTAAGCAGAGCTAACTCTTGTACTGAGCTGTGCCCAAGAATACGTGCCATTTCTGTGCCAATCCTTTTCAGGTTTCAGAAATCATGTTATTGTTTTTGTTGTCTTGGTATTCAAAAACCTAACACAATTTGTTTCAACCAGCTCTTATGAGGTATTTTCTTAACATAGTGATAGGTTCTTAATAAAACCTCTACTTTGACTTGTGTGCTTTTCTGAAAATGGATGGGATTATGTTAATACGTCTCCAAATAAATGTTTTCCCAAACATAGTGAAGATAATAGACAACACACTCTTATGCTTGATGACAAAGAAGAAATGCCAGGCTGTGTTACTCAGTCATCTGTAGAGAATTTGTTTCCAGCACTTAGCAGAGAAAGTAAAATAAAGGCTCTTGCAAATAAAGTCACTGTTTGCAAAGAAATGAAAAATACTAAAGTACCAGCAACACTTCCTGTGATACATCATCAGAGTATTCCTGCTCTGCCCAAGTCTCCATCCAGCCCTGATGTTATAATAGAAGAAATATTTGAAGATGATATGGAAAGTAAGTTTCTTAACACCTGATGCTTCCAATATTCAGCTGTTGAGCTTGAAGTTACTTAAGCGTTTTGTATTCTGTTGTGTGTTTGTAGTTAGCTCATATTAATTTTTTAATAATATCTATATTTCACTTTTGAGATAGCGTCATTTCTTTTTTATCCTACTTCAGCTTAGCTTAGCAAAAACTTTTTCACAAGTTCTCTCAAAGAGGAGTCGTAAGTTTCTGTGTTTGCCTGGATGATTCTCTTTGACTCTTAGTTGTTACAGTCCCCCTCAGAGTTTCCGGCATTGGCACCAGGAGCATGCTTTTCTGGCAGTTCCCTTGGTTTCCTGAATCTTCTCCCAGGATACTGTCCTACATTAACTCACAATAACAATTAGGTTCTTCAGCTGGTCAGGTTTCCCCTGGACTGTATTTGTAAGAGCTGACAGGTCCAGGAAGTGATCCTTCCCCTCTGTTAGGCTCTTGTGAGACTCAGGTTGGAGTACTGTGTTCAGTTTTGGACCTGCAGTGCTGAAAGTTACTGCCATACTGGAGTGAGTCCAGTAGAGCCTGCCAAGCTGATGTCCACAAGGCCGTCAGGGATAGGGCTGAAGACATCAGGAGCAAGTTGGAACGTGGAAATTCCAGTTAGGTAATAGAGAGGGAATAGATAGATGCGTTCCACAGTGCAATTAAGATGCTTAGCTTCAGAGTCCACAACATACCTAGCAAATCCTAACCGTTCTGTGATTCTATGATTAATGCTTGGGGAGGATGAGAGGGGATAGGAGTGGTATGTGAGTAATTCTGATAGCACATAGCTGTGATCAAGTTGAAGTAAATTTCAGAGCTTGGACCTGACTGTCTGAAATAGCATATTCCAGGAACCCAGTTGACTTCACAAAACTCAGAACAAAATTCCTTCAGACTGCAGTGTTAATGAGTTTTGCATGTCTTGAATCTAAAAGCTAAATGCTAGTTTTGTAATCTTGGAATTAGTGTGTGGGCTGGCCACGTGCACATAGTCACTGTATGCAGTGACTATGTATCTGTTTCAGTTGCATCAAATAGGAGAATTTTTGTGTTTGCAGTACCCTTACAATACTGGTAACTTACCTTTGCTGTGTTTGCTGCTTTACTACATATGTAGAAATACTTAACTAACCTAGTTCATTAAACTTCTCTTCTAAAACAATGAACAGAGTTTCCCACAGAGTATCATGCTGATGAAAAGAGGAACAAACTCCTCAAGAAGGAAGTGCCTTTTCAACCCAAAACTGGTTAGTAGTTTTCCTATCTAGTAAATGGTTTAGTTTACTAGAAGGGGCCCATCCTCTAAACAGTAAGAGCAGACACTAGAATTTGTTGGAGAATTGGACACATATGGTAGCATTCTAGCTGGGATCAGGAATGTATGAGGAAGGAGATCTCCATCGCTGGCTAGCATGTATTTGCTCACATCTAAGAGCAGACTTGGGGCACAGGAATTTATTTCCTTCCAGTTAAAACTAGTCTGGAAGTTGCTTACAGTGCAGGTGTCATGCTTAGCACCAGCAGTTTTGCTCTGCAAAAACGCTTCCAGGTCTGCTTTCTTTGCTACTGTAAAGGCTATACCGTCTTTTAAGAGAGAACAAGATCTTAATAGGTGAAATGGTCATAGAATTACTTGATGTGATTGTTTTTATCAGTAATATGTTAAAACATGTATTTATGTGCAATACTGGGTCTTTTTGGATTATGGGAAGTATAATTTGAAGTTTGATAAAGAGTTTTGCGTTCTCTCCTGCTGGTAGGGGTGGTTAGCGGACGAATAATATTTGATAAATTTTTCAAGTTGTTTTCAGGCAGCTGTGGTTTGTTGAGATTTTTTTTTTGTTTGCGTTTAGTTTAAGGAACATTCTCAAACATCTTAAAGACATTTCTTCTGGATCCATCTGGCTCTAGTGATCCAGAACTGGCCCAGCTCCTGTTACTGTTTTTAGCTGAAGGTATGAGCCTTCACTAATTTAGTAGAGTGGCTGTTAATACATACTTTTCCTGGTGTACTTAAGCTAGTGGACTCATCACATCATTGTAGACCGTGAGCAGGGGTGATCTAGAAGAGTTAGTATAGCTATAGCTGAAATCTTTCAAGTAAATTCAGATTTTTAATCAGGTACCATCTTTTCCACTGGAAGTGCCCAAGAGTAATCTTGCGCCTATTCTGGACACGGTCCAGTTTCCTAAGCTTCCAAGCACAGTCCTTCATACGTGCTAAGAATGTTTCAAATGCCGGATTCTTTGTACCATCTTTTACCCATGACCAGTTGTAGTTCAGAGATGGGAGTGCTTTAGGATGCTGTAAATCTGTCTGATGTGTCGTAGTCAGTCACGCAGATGGTATTTGATCTAGATGGTGCTGTCCACTCCTTGTGGGAAGTTTTGTGGTGTAAAATACTCTTGTAGGAATTGAGTTGCTGAGCTTCTAGAAACTTCTGACCTGTCCACGACCTTTGGTGAGTAGCTTCAGGAAGAGAAGCCTGCATTTTGGATCCCAGATCAAAGGAATCACCTGTAGTACAAACAATTTCGATGCTTTGTCGGAAGTAGTATCTTACACAGGGGTCATCTCTTGGCTGACTTCAGGCTGTTCCTTGGTCTTCATGCATTATCACTGAATAACTGCACAAAAGTGCTTAGCGTACCTGTTCTTAGAGGTAGGAGTCTTAATCTCTCTAATTTGCTTTCTAGAAGCTTCCTGTTTCTCTGTTAAGTAGAGGGAGTACAAACTCTGAATTCCCTACTTGAATTCAGAGGACCACTTTGTAAGCAGTGAGAAAACCTTTCCTTTTGCAGGGTAGCTTAATGGAGGTAGTTCAAAAGAGCGCATTTAATCAGAAGGCAAACATGGTAACTAGTTTGAAACAAGTGTGAGCAGACTTGTCAGTTTAAAAGAGATTTGAGGTAATATTATCATGAGTAATGCAACATAAACCTAATCACATGTCTAGTATAAGTTGAAGTTGCTTGGAGAGTGTTTGATGATCTGTTTTATGTCTTACTCAGGTTCGACGGAACTAGTGTTTGTAAGCCATGTTATAAATCCATGCCACTTCTATATTCGGGGCTACTCAAAAAAGAAAGAAGCAGTGATTTTGGAGGAGAAACTGAAAAACTTTTGTTGTCAAGAGAGTTCGTATCTCTTGCCTTCAGATGTTTTGGAACTAGGTAAATGATTAATTAATTTCTAAAGGTCTACATTAGCTTAAGATATTATCTTGCAGTATAATATTCTTTTTTTTTTTTTTCCCTTCGTTGTTGTGTCGTGTCCCTCCCCCCTCTTACATAGTAGAGCAATCCTTATATGTTGTGGAAGCTACAATTACTGCTTTTTGCCAACCATGGTACACATTGTTCGGTAGACTTCTATTAAATCATGTAAATGAAAACAGTAGAAGTAAAAAAGACTCTGCAGTTCTTCTCAACCTCAACAAATTGAGTGTTTAGAGTAACCAGCAGTTTAAATACCCATCTGTAAACTTAATGTTTTCCAGCATTAGGTGGTGATTGTTAACTGATGTTTTTCAGCATACTGATTTTAATGACTAGCCTAGTTCTTTCATTACTTCAGGAAATCAGCTTTCTCTCATGCAAGCAACATTCCCTTCAAGTGGACAGATGCTTTTTTTTTTTTTTAAGTTCACTAACTGGATAGAAACTATTCAGGAAGCAAAAACGAAAGACAGTAATGCAACGCTAAATCATTAAAATCACTTTCTGGCCCACACATTGACAATGTTACTCACTTCTAGAAGGTGTTTAGAAAACTGATAAAAAGTATATAATAGCTCTCAACTTAAGTGTTTTTTTGCTGCTTTGCTAAGAGGTATAGAAAGTTTGCCAGAAATTGCTTCTTAGTATAAACCAAATCCCTCCTAACCTTACAAACATTGTGTAAATGAATGTGGGGAGAAAACTTCTGGTGGCTATCGAGACAAAGTTTTTAATGTGTTTGTGTCTTTATTTTAGCAGTAGCACTCTTACTGCCTGTGTGCAAGATAAGCAACAATGGAACATTATGCAGACTGTAATAGTACTTCCCATGTGAAATATCTACAAATACTGAATGTAGTCTTTTATTTGCTTCTGTGTAGGTGCTAGAACTTTTGTTAAGAATAAGGAAACTGGAATGTGGTGCCGTGGAACTATCACTGAACTAATTCCCCTAAAAAGTAAAAATGAGAGGAAGCCTTGTGGTCCAGTAAGATACAAAGTTTGTGATATTGCACTCCTGGAAGTATTCCTGATAGATTTTGGAAGCTCTGTAGTTCTAATTTTCTCAGGGTATGTATACAGAAGGACATTTTTGTCTGCAGTTGTTGTCTTTGATTGTTGTTACTCAACAGGATCTCTACTAAGAGACAAGTCCTCCATCAGCTTCACACAAGCAGATAACCAGACATCCAGATGACACTACTGTTCTGTACGTATGTATTTCCCACAGGAAAAAGCGGCAATGTATGTAAGTACACAGCTGTACAAGCTTTCACACGTTAAAATGTTTAACTTAGACTTGCATTGTAAAAGAGAACACATGAGTCCTCAATGTAAAAAAAAAAAAAAAAAGCATTTCATTGAGACTTTTTAGTTTTGTTTCAATTACATGACATTATGCCAATTATTGCATTTATTTTAAGCCTGGGGCTTGGTTTGGGGGGGGTCTTTTGATGTTTGAGATTTATTCCTTTTCTTTTAAGCTAGTGCTGCTTTTATTCCCTTTGACAATAGATATGTTCCTGCTAAAACACCTGATCTTGCTGCTCTGCAAACTATTGAAACAGATGACATTTGTTTGTTTGTAAGGAAACCTGATAAGCATATTGAGGCAGAACTTGCAGCTGTTCCTCCTTTAGCAGTACGGTGTTCATTGGAAGATGTAGTTCCCACAAATGCTGTAAGTAAAAGCTGTTGGCACTCTTTCAGGTGATTTTTTTTTTTTCTTCATAAGATTTGTATTAAAGAACTTAAGTAAGTAATTTACAATTATCTTATTCAAGTGTAAACAGAAGGAAAGTCAAGAGGAGTACAGGGTATATTTATTTTTTTAAGAGTTAAATCGTCTCTTCGAAAAAGATTGGTTGCATTGCTTTCATTGGAAAGGAAAAGAGCTTGTAGCAGTCTAAAAAGCATCTGTGTTTAAAAATACATATTTTGGGTTTAAATCTCCCTACTCTTACTATAGAAATGTGCTTTTGTCAAATTTTAAAACAAGTTACAGAACTGATATTCTTACTTCATGGCTGTCTGAAAACTTTATGCAAGTAATAATTTTCAGAAGTCATCCAAACAGAGGAGAAATGGCTTCAGAATTTGAAAGAGAATCTTTTCAGGGATTGTCCTTTCTTACTTAAAAATTTTTGCCACATATTGAAAAGTGTTATTTGTTCTCTTTTGGTGTAACAGCAAATAAAGTACTGTCAGCCTTTATTTGTTAGCAAAAGGCTTTCTTTATTTTTGCAGCAGTCATGTGGGAATGAACTATGTCCAGTGTAGCTGTGCATTTCTGGCAGTATAACTGCTGGTTGGCTTGGGTTTTTTTACCAGTCTGATGTTGTCTGAAATAGCTTTAAATAGGAAAGATCTGGAACAGTTTTCACAGGTGTGGGTAAAATGCCTTCCTTGTATATTCTTTCATTTTTTTCACATCTAAAAAGCACAAATTTGCAGTATCAAATGAGAAATGAATTAACTTGATCCAAGAGAAATAAATTCAGACAGACTTTTTCAAGGTAGATAAAATGTCAAAAAGGATGTTGTGGAGAGGAGGAATGTGTATAAATTGACCAAACTATGTTGTACGTTTGTATAAAGACACAAAAATATAAGAATAAACTTTCAAATGACTTGGGAGAGCAGAAATGTAAGTCATGAGGTGAAATAGCATATGACAATTCTGGTTTATCTGTGAGAAGAATCAAAGGGGATGAAATCTAGAATCTTTAAAAGAAACGTGGTGAAGACTCTAGCCCTTTGATCTGACTCAGCTTTATACAGGTGAAAACACATATAAATCCATCATGGAGGAATACTATTTAGTGCCATCCTGGCTGTGGACTAGACAGTCTAACAGTATGTTCAGTATTTAATCTGTTCAGATGCGTCTGTGCTCCCTTCCTTGCTTATGCTTTATTTTATTTATTTTTAATTACTATCTGTATTTTTGTTTTAACATTCTGTGACATCTTCAGTAACTATTTCTTTCTTCCTAACACAGAGTGAAGGTTGGGGAGAGGAAGCAAAGACAAAATTTTCAGGAATGGTTAATAATAAAGTTCTTTTAATGACCATATTTAGAGAAGAGGATGGTGTTCTCATTGTTGATTTAAAAAAACCTTCACTGAATAAAATAAGCAATAACATGCCAGTGTCTCTCAAGGATGCATTAGTTTTTTTAGATTTGGCAAGGTGTGTGTTTTCCTTTATGCTCTTATGCTATAAATACTAACAGTGTAATATGTACAAAGTGAAGTTTACCAAGCAGGTTGTTTTTTCAGTGTGTGATGTATTAATCTTCAGCAATATTTGTCATTTCCTTTTTTCACCTTCACTGATAAGCACTGTAAAATACTCATTTGCATTAGTCAGGGCTTTATTTGGATAATGAACTTTATTTTAGAAAATGACAAAATTTAAATTTCTGTGCGAGTTTGAATAACAAGGGGATGAAAGGAAAAGCTTTTAAGGTCTACCATGCGCAGAAGAACATACAGAAATCAGCCTTGTATCTATTTAATTTGACTGGTAGGCAGTGACAGGCCAGTCGGCACGTGTGAGCTAGCCATGTGACATGATGCGTATAGCACAACAAATAGGCCGTAAGAGGGAACTCGATGTTGGCATTAGGACAGGGGAGAGCTGCTTGGGAGGGACCAGTGGAAGAGGCAGGAGATAGAGAACATGAGCGTTTTGGTGTTTGGGTACAGGGGTGCAGCGTGCAAATCTGTAGGAAATTATAGTTCATTTTGCTGCACCCTGAGAAAGTTCTTTGTTTATATTTGAGCATAACTAGTTGTGGTGGTGAGAACAGTGGGAGATAATTTTTCACTGCATCAGTTTTCCTCAGGTAGTTAACTTTTTCTTGTAAATGAGGAAAAGGAAATCTAAAATAAAATGGTTTTGTCAATATAGTGGTTTCTCACCTTTTACTTTATTATTTTAACAATTTAAATGTATGCTATTGCATCTCAAATTAAAAAAATCTTTTTGGGAGCCAGCTACTGTGTGTCATTCTTCATATGTTGACATTTGTGATGGGAGAAGCATTAGAGAGAATTGGCTGCACCAACTGCAAGAGGGAAAGTTCAAGCTATTCATACAAACATTAATCAAGTTATTTTTGTAAAACCATTTTGTGGGTTTTTTATTGTTAACTTGACATTTGAATGTAAAAGCGTTCCCTCTCACGTAATTTTGACAGAATTTATTCCAAATTTCATTTTATTTACATTAGGTTTGGATCCCAGCTTCCCAGTCAGTTAGAAAATAATAGCATCTTGCAGTATAGTCCACCTAAGATTCCACAAGAAAGAGAAGTCGTCTCTGTTGTAGTTTGTCACATTAATAGTCCAAGTGATTTCTATCTCCAGTTGGTAAGTCTAGAAATAAGATCTATTTAAATAAAAGTCTGAGCAACTATCTTAATCTTGAGCTACTTGTAGTCCACAATAGATAAGCTACAGTTTCCATTAACTTCTGTCACTTGTTACTAATTTTAAGATTCCTAGATCTAATTCTAATAGATTAGATTAATTCCTGCAATCCTAGAATAATAGATTAATTACAGGAATTACTGAAATTCCAAAAAGTTATGCCTTTTTTTTTCTGTCGGTTTAGTTACATGGTTAATTCCTATGTGGGTATGTAGTGTTCTGCTGTTCAGAGTGGTGATTGAGCAGGGCAATGTTAACAATTGTTAGGCTTTTTAATTGACTTTACGTGTTCATAAACACTCTTTAATTTGAGGGGAGAAGACTAGGAAGTACACTACTAGAAAAAAATGCCCCTTAAAAGATAAAAAATAGCATTTAAAAAAAAAATCTGATATGTATGTATATTTGTTTTTCTTATTTTAGAGTGATAGCCTGGATTCTTTAGCTCTTCCAAAGAAAATTCAGGAGACATATAAACATGAATATGGGAAGAACTTTGAAATTGTCTGCCCAGTTGAAGGCCAAGCCTGTATTGCAAAACAGAAAGATGGGAATTGGTACAGAGCACAGATTATAGGTGAAGTATTGATCCTTTCACTCTAATGCTAGGTTGCAAAATCAGATGTGGCACTAGAACAGAGTAACACACTGGGTATGAATAGTAACAAACAACCATTATTTTTACTCTGCATTCTTATACTAACAAGGAGGTTCATAAAGTCAGTAGTACTAATTCATGTTACAGTACTAATTACAGTACTAATACATTACATTATTTTTCTATTAATGAAGTGGTTTATACATTTAAAAAAAGAGAGAAGTGGTATACTTAATTTTCTATATATTATTGAGATTCTGTTATAAATTATTTTAATTAATGTTTCACTTACTGTTATGGTTTGAACTATAGATTTGTCTATTATAACCAACTTCTGAGTGTAACTAGTGTGCGTTAGTAATTCTGCATAGTAATTCCAAAGGGAATGAGGAGTGTGCTTGTGCCGACCTCTGGGTTGCCTGTCTGGGCAGTGTAGCATGCCTGTATGCTGGCATGTCTACTTGGCATCTATTTAATGTGCCACAGTCTCATAAAGTGATTAGATGAAAGGGGACTGAAATGCCAACTCTGTCATTTCAGGAACCCGAAAGAACTGGCTCTTAAAGAATATTGGTTTTGAGTTGGGTTATTAAACACTTCAAAACATCTGCATTTACATGGTGTAAATGTAGATGTTGCTCTGAAATTCTAGTGCTTTAACCTGTATCATTTTTTGTTTTAGTAACCTGGGTTGTTTTTCTTGAAGGGCTGCCAAGCCACCAAGAAGTTACGGTAAAATATGTTGACTTCGGCAACGTTGCTAACTTAACTCTTAAAGACATATGCAGAGTAAAAAAGGAGTTCCTGAGCTTTCCAGAAAAGGTAAATTAGTGTTTACTTGGATTAAATACTCAAAACTAGTAGAATCTCAGTGTACAGAAGGGGAAATAGAGGATTGTTAACATTCTGAAGTAAATAAAGTGTTAAGCAAGTTCCTTTTTACATGAGTTCACGATATAACTCACTTAATATGGTTTTGGTGCACATTAAAAACGCTGAGGTGTTTTTATTAGTTTTTAATGAAATCTAATGTTACCTTGCAGTGAGAAGGTGTATGTACGTTGTGTATGTGTGTGTTTAATTCAAATGCCTTTTTTTACTCCATAGTAAGCTGAATTAATTTTTACATTCCTTCATTTTCAAATGATCTAACAATGGTCTTTCTAAAAAATTACGGTTTTGTTGTTTTATGGCATTTAATGTTTAGTGTTTTCCCAACTTTAGATACTGTAGGAATATCGCCCTTCTGACAAGGAGAAAAACTGAGTGGGAAAGGAAATGGCAAAGTATTTCTATCAAATAAAAGCCTCACACAAGGAGAAGAAAATTTTTTTCTTTAGCTGTTCATTCAGTAGTTCTGGTTGCCAACCATAACTATGTTAAATTTTAAAACTTCATATGTTGATAGGGGTTTTTTGACCAGTCGTAGGCACCAGAACTAGTGGTTGTTGTAACCAGGGTTGGCCAGCATCTTTTCCTGACAGTAGGATTTAATTGTTTTTATTTTAACCATATGATTCTTGGGAAAGTTTCAGACAAAATAATTGAGCCTTTTTTTGACAGCAAGGGAGAGGAAACGTTCTGAAAATGGCAAAATGTTCTTGCAGTTGCAGTGTCTTAATGCTTCAGATCAAAGCAGCTAATGAATAAGGGTGTTGGGATTTTTCATGTGTGTTATGACATCATTCCAACTGATTGCTTGTTATGGACCAAATACAGATCCTCAGAAAAATCCCTTCACGAGTTTGTCTCAAGCACATACTACTAGGCCTCCTCACTTTGACCATAACAGAGAAGGAGCTGAAGAGTTACAGATACTGATGGGTATATGATCACTAGAAAATTGTCTAAAAAAAACTTGAACCTGTCAGTTATTCTCAAATTTCAGCTTTGTTATGGCATTATATAGGTTATGGTGAAACACTCTAGTGAAGTGTTTACACTTTAAGTTTGCTAAGAATTAACAGCTTCCTGTTGCTTTCAGTTTTAATGCAAGTAATCATAATAGATCAGCAGGCTTGAGTCTGCTTATGTGTTGCTATGCTTTCAGATCTTTTCTGTTTAAAAAAAAAATTAGGATTTAGATTTTTTTGAAACATGAAAGAACACAAGATTGTAAAATTAAGCATTCAGAGGTAAGAGTATCAGAAGTGAAGTTGGTTGTGCAGGTCCATCCTGTTGCATATAAGCATTGGTAAGTCTTCAGACATTTTGCATTGCTCCAAATGTAAGTTGGTTGTTTAAGAGATTTGAATTAGGCTGTTATAAGAGAAGCTGGATTTTTTTCAGCCCATTAGTATGGTTTGCAGGCATTTTAGTGGACTTGGGTCGTGCAGAAATCTTGGCTGCCAAGACTGGAATGAGCAGTGCTTAATGTAGTGTTGGGTTTGTCGTCCGCAGCCCTTTCTTTTAATGGTTATTAAACCTATCAGTCAGTCTTATTTTCGTATTCCTGACTGCCTGTATCCTAAGAAAATCTGCACAAAACCTTAATTCTGTTGTCTTTATTTCCTTTCTCTCCCTTTTCCCCACACTTGTGTTACCCTTCTTTCTTTTGCGGCAGTAAACAAGAAGAAGGAAACAATAACATTCACAGTTCATTTAAAATTGAGCCATAGTGTAGCTACCAAAGTTTGCAATAAAGATGCTAAACAAAAAGTCTTTTAATCAAAGTACTTAATCTCATCTGATTTCTATGTATCTCTTTTTCTATGTCTCCTTATTAATATCTTTCAAAAACCTGGCAGGAATTTGATTTGGCTGTGATAAGGTCTTGCTATGTGATGGTAGATACATAATTTGAGTTATTCTTTAGGCAATCAGGTGCAGGCTGGCTTGCATTGAGCCTTATAAAGGGGCAAATGAGTGGAACAGAGAAGCCAAGGAAAGATTTGAAGAAATGACTGAAGATAAACTTATGCTGTGTTCTGTTGTTGGTGAGTTACCAAGAGTGTATTAATTTATATTTAAATATTATTAAGTGATTGCAAATGTAGAAACATGCACTTCCATATTTTAAATAGTATTTATTTGAAATGCTTATGTTCATACTTGCAACAAGTAGCCTGGAGTGAGAATGTCTAAACATTAACTAATTGGATAATAGTTCTGTCAGATAAAATTCTGACAGAAGCTCTGTTTATGTATTCTCTTACGGACCACAGCAGCATTATTGGTTTATTAGGATGTCTTGTTTCCAAAAGGACTAGCTATCCTTGACTCTTCCTGACTTTATTGGTAGCTGGGAGTGTGATCACTGCTGGTATAAAACATTGCAAAAACAAACAAACAAACAAACAAATTCAAATAACACATATATATACTTTAGTAGGATTTTTTTCTCAATACCATTTATTGTTAATACGCAGCTAGTTATTTTTCAGTGTCTGTGGAACTTAAATAAAATTACATGTAGCAGTTGGCTTCTTTGTACAAAAGTATTTTGTAATTTTTGATGTATTGTAAGTTAGGTTTATAGATAGTGCAAAGCTAAGCCTCCATGTATCGCTGATGTTCAGAATCAATTATTTTGTAAATCAAATGTAATTTTACAAAATTCTGGCTCCTAGTACCATTTGCCATGTATCCAAACCCATAAATAGTCTTTATACTGTCACTGATTGGCACTAATGATGTTTATATTATTTATTCGCAGAAACTTTAAATAACAACATCTTATCTGTTCAACTCTTTGACTTCTCTACTGTTTGCGGAAGAAGCTTTAGTATTAACTGCCAGCTAGTTAAAGAAGAACTAGCATCCTACATACCTGGGTAATTACACTATGCATAACTTAAAGCATTTAAAAATACTGAATTTGTGTAACAAAATTAATGGCTTTAGTATGTCACCTCCAGTGGCTGGAATTTACCGCATTTGTGATAAATTCTTTACAAGCCCCATCCATCAACAGACAAAAGTTAAAGAGTGTAACTCTGCAGTTTGGCATAGTTGAATTATCAATCTAAATCTTGACTAACATAATTTATTGAAATTGATTCAAAAGCTAGAGGTGAAATGTTTGTGTCATACTTCTAAGGTACTTAAGTGCCAAATCTTCCCAAGCTGGTTATTATTAAGGATCCCATTCCCTTGTAGTAAGAACAGAAATACCACTTTTGTGGGTGTAACCTGCACCTAAGGTAAGTCATCTCTTTGGAAGGTCTGTTCTTAGAAAACAAATACTTGGATAACCAACTATGACAGTGACAGACAGAAGAGTTGGGAAGCGTGCTGGGGGAGATGAGGCTGATAAGGAGGTAACACTGGTGTATTTCGTTTGTTGGCTTTTTAAAAAGATAACCCATGGACTATATTAATGAAAATCAGTAATTATTCTTTCATTAGTAATTTTGAATACTGATGAAAATTAAGAGTGTTAATTAGAAAGTTTTGATTCCGAACAGGTTCCTGAATTTGCTTTTTTGAGGAGAAAGCAAATAAGTGGATTTAAATCTCTTAGCTCAGAAATATAACTAAACCTTAGTAACGCTTTTCTTGTACTCGTCACAATTTTAGTAAGATTTTTGTAAAATTAAGCAGCTTTTTTTAAACCTGAACATTTGAATTGTTCTGTCACTGTCAGTAGTGTGTTTTGTTGTGTTGCACCAATACTTAAATGCCTGCTTATGGCCTGCAACCAAGTGGATATGTTACTTTAATATAAATTGCTGTGTGACACTGATAACTTTACTAATGTGGATTTTTTAGTTGCTCATTCACTCCCCCTTGTTTAGTTGCACTGAGAAGAAGATTGAAGAAACAGGAGAAGGAAACTCATGAGTCAAAATAAAGACAGGGAAATCTCTTACCAAGTACTGTTGCACACAAAACAGGCTTAATTTAACTTAATTAATTACTAATCAGCATAAATATTTAATTAGATTTGAGCATTACGACACAAAAGACAGCACGTATCCTCCCCACAGAATAACTTGTGTAGCAGCATGTAGTGGATGATTCAATACTTTGTGGGTTTTTCTCTGACAGAGCAGTTTGTTTTCTTCCCATGAAGGAAAAGACAGGGTGGTACATCTCTGAAAACAGAAGAGACTTTCTTCCTGGAGGCCTAGAAATGGCCAGCAGTTAAACTCATATTTGCTATCTCCTCTAGTCAGTGATGTTTACAAGAAGCCAGCTCTTTTGCATTAAGAGGTTGGTTTTTTTCAAGCTGCAATCTCTTATGTCTCTAGTTGGCACAATTCACGCAGATTTGTACTAAGCTGGGTTGTGGCTCAAAATACATACCAGCCAACTCTTGATTGCTATTGGGCTTTATTCTATCCAGTTCACACAATTTAAACAGGCTTTCATCAAGGTATTATCGTGACCATACTTCATTACTCTATGTAGGAAGGTGCTAGCACTGGTTGTGTTGTATTTGCATCCTCAGGGATTGCTAGAAAGGTGAATGTTTCAGTAGTGTTAATATTATTTACTTCTGAGAAGAATACTTACGCATCTCAGAAGTTGAATGTTCCAGCTTTCTCTTAGAGGCAACACTGATTTCCAGAAGGAGGAGACTAGTAATTCAATGTCTCTTAAGCCAGACACAAACGTTAACGTTCAGCAGCCAATTTGTGTCAGGCTTGCTTTTCTACTGGCAGCCTATATTGCATAGTGCTTTCATTTGTCAGTAGAATGTGCAGGGATACCTTCTGAAGGAGAACAAAAATAAGTTGCTATAATGAGTCTTTCAGAAGTAGCATTTATAAATGTTTTTATCTTTTGTTGGGGTTTTTTTTTTCTGCTTTTCTAAGTTATTCCTTATTCTTGACTCTTACTCATGTTGAATGATTCATGTCATGTTGAACTGTGATTATTGAGCTCTTTTTCATTTTGTTTAAAATGTGTTCAGACTTTCCGTTCTAGTTACTTCATGCTCCTTACAGGTACTCTGAAAGTACTGCTGTAAGGCCCAGTGAAATATGGGATGTTCCTCTAGAAGAAATTCCTGAGACCTCGGAAGTTTCAAATCCTATGGACATGCAATCTGTGGATGAAGGAGATTTCAAATTGCTTTATGAAAAAGAGCTACAAGTGAGAATTAGTCATGTTGTGTCTCCTAGTAAAATTTTTATACAGTGGCTGTCATCAGAAAGTGTACTCAAAAGGTACTAAAATTCAAAGAACTTTTCTTGAGTTAAGGCGTTCTTAGTTACAAACGATATAGTTTGTAACTTATATGCAAACTGTATAGTGAGAACAGACTCTGAGTAAGGTTGCATTTGGCACTGGATACTCTTCTGAATGCTGTTGACTTACCTTGCTTTGTTGAGGAAAGTATAGGAAAACAGATTGGCACTATGTGGTGGTTTATTAAATATTTGTGATTCCAAATTAAGTACATGATCTAACTCCTATTTCAAATCAGTTTTAATGTAGTAAGTATTGGGGCCTTATAAATGCAAAGCTGTCTAGAAACATTAAATCTTTCTGCTCTTCCTTTTATGCTCCCCATTCCTTTGCTAGAAGTCTTGTTAAGTAATACCAGTATCCTAAGTCCTAGAACTTCAGTCAAGTTATTTCTTGCAACATGATTCTGATATGCTGTTATGAAAGTTTGAAGGCAATTTCTAGACATAGTGTGTCAGCCTTCCTTTGGTAGGTGTTTAGGTAATGTGTAGATAATAGTGCATACTGTTTGAAGACAGTTAAATGGAAATATCATTGCTTAGTGCAAATTGCTTATTTTCTGCCTCTTGTCATCTCCTTTCTTTCATCTTTTTACGTTCTTGCATGTAGCTGCCTAGAGCCCCATTGAATTAGTCATGATACTAAATCTATACTTGCAGTCGCAAGTTGTCAAGAGAAAATAGTGCATCTTTCAAATAGTGCTATACAAAAGGATCAGGATCACTCAGACTAATTCTGTTTGAGAAAACACGATAGCTTGACAGAATTTTAATCAGATTGCATGTGTTTTGAAGCTCCATTTCATGTATTTCTAACGTCATGAAGAGATACTACAATACTGTGTGTCTGTGAAACGGTTACTAAAACTTCACTGTGTGCTAGTTAAGCAGTAATGAACTAAATAAATCCTTTGTTCACTGGATAAAGTTTTACTAAAACAAAAAATGTTTTACTGCATTTTTGAATGTTAGTTTACAGGAGAAGATGGCTACTATCTACAAAGAATCCCAGCCACAGTCCGTGAAGTGGGAAAGTAGTATGCACTGTGCTGTTTACGTACGTGATTTGAAACAGTGGCAAAGAGGTCGAATAAGCAGGATTGTGTCTGAAACAAGAGCAGAGGTAAACATGTTACCAGAAGAGGATTCATACTTTTATTTCTAAAGTTTGTAATCATTCATTGATTAAAATTATGTCAAATCTTTGCTTCTTACTTCTGTGTTAATATTGTGTCATGCAGCCTTTTGCTTTTTGTCAAGAGTTTTAAGTTACATTGTACATTGCTGCAAATAAGATTACTGTCCTGTCAAAGCTCAGATGCCTTTAGCAGGGAACCTGGTAGTTGAGGAAGGCTCATGAGGCTGACTTTGTGTATGTTTACATGACACTTTGCAACATAGCACAGATTCCCAGGCTGTAGCCTAACAGTTTAGCTTAGATTCCAGAAGCTGTGTGAACCCAGGGGTCACATTAATTCAAACTTAATGATCCTTGCTAAAAGGTGAAGCAAGTTGAACTGAGTGCAACAGCACAGGAACACGTGTAGTCATGCTGTTGCTTGAACCCTGTACTGATGATGATGCACTGTGCCATGTACGTGTAACATTTTTCCACAGTAACTTCTCACACAGTGCTGCTTTAAACGGGTTTTTCTTGCACTCATTTGAAAAGAGTAAGAAGCATCAGAAGAGGCATTTCATGAACAGATAAGTACTTGCTTCAAAAGTAAGAATGCCTTTTTAATAATACAGATAATCCAGAATGGGATCACCATTGATTTTCTCCATCAGATTATTCTCTCTCTCAGATTATGCCTGTGGGTCTTACTGTTAGGAAGCAGAAGTGGGATTTTCTATACTTCTGCTCTCTGGGGCTAAGAGCCCTTGAACAGCTATTTAACCACATCAGAATAAAAAGCAAGGGGTGGAGGGGAGCTATTTCTGTGTTTCTAGATTTACAAATTTAAATGCACCAACATAACTGAAGCATGGGATTCAAGCTGACTGGAAAAGGGGTAACATAATCCACATTTTTAAAAAGGGAAACAGTGAAGACTCGGGGAACTACAGGCTGATCAGCCTCACCTCTGGGCTTGGCCAAGTGGGAGGGGGCTTTGAGCAACCTGATCTACTTGAAGATGTCCCTGCTCCTTGCAGAAGGGTTGAAGTAGATGAACTTTAAAGGTCCCTTCTAACCCAAACTATTCTATGATTTTATGGGAGAAGAAATTTTCTTGTTCAAGTAACAACATCTGTAGTTTAACCCGTTGTTTCAACCCCCTTTGAGCACACTTGTTTGGTTTTGTCCTCTTGGTACGCTGTGGGTAGCCTTTTGTGGTGTTCTATAGAGTACTTCAGTGCAAAGGCCATTCATGTAATCCTGGTAATGTGTGTTTGAATTTTGTTTGCTTTTTCACTCATGCTTTGAATTATCATTCATTGCAGATAATACTAAGAGGGTTTTTTCCTGTTTTGTTTTATTTCTTGTCTGTAACAGGTAATACTTTATGATTATGGAGCTGAAAAAACAGTGGATATCAGCTGTCTAAGAAAACTTGAGGAAAATATGAAGATAATTAGAACATTAGCAACAGAATGTTCCTTGGCAGATATAAGGTAGCCTTTCCCTTATACTCAGTAGCAGCATTAGGAACCTGATAATGACATAGCTTAATATTTTCTTGCCTTAGCACTGATCATCTAAGATTTAGGTGTAGTTTTCTTTTTGAATAAAGAAGAAATGGGGTGGCTTTTATTTGTTTTATAAAGGGATTTTTTTCTAAGGGTTACGCTACATACCAGTAAAGCAGAAATAGTGCTATAGAAAGGAACACTATTTATACAATGAATTATAAAATACTAGAGGGATGATAGAGGTTTTTCTTATTTCACTGAATGCTTCTTTCCTTGGCTCAGAATTTAAGATGAATCCGATCTCATGACTGCGTACAGGAGGTCTCTCTTATCTAGACTGTAGAAAAGACAGAAAACCGGGATATTCTCCCGTGCATTTGTGTGGAGTCTGTACTGTGAAGAAAAAATAATCATGTTTGTAATACTCATTCCCTGAATTAATATAAAAAGGCTAATTTGCAGATGAAGTATGGATTTTCCTTTGTTGTTAAGACAGGTGTCATCCTTCTGGAACTCAGGATCCTCCTCATTTTGAAGCTTTTGGGTTATATTTCTGAATTCTTCTTGTTGTATGGATCCGGAGATATATGACCATTTCTTTTTATTATTGACTGTAATGGAAATTGTCTTTTTTCCCCTCAGAGTTCAGACAGTCTCAAAAAAATCAAAATCTCAGTAAAAGGAAGGGAAAGTTAAGCTCAGGAGATGCCAACTTTTCTTACACTGAAGGAGGTTATAACTTCTTCTCTGTTAGACCAACAGGTGGAAGCACGCAGTGGACAGCAACAGTGTGTGAATGTTTATCCTATTACCTAACCGGGGCACAAGTGAAAATAATCATACAGGTTTGTAATCAGAATGAGTGGTATTTGTAAAATTTCTGTCAGGTTGTCTGTTAATTTAATTCTTTTCTGAATATTGTCACTCTTTAAAAGAAGTTCTGAGTGGAACTTGGTTAAATTGCTGTCTGCTGTAGCGGAAAAGGTGTTTTTTCTGTTTTCTGCTTTGTTTTTGTTATTTGCTGGAGCATTAGAGCAGTTTGGCTATTTAGTGCATAACGAATACAGTCTTAGATATATTTAGTTATTGAAGAATAATATTTATATCTTTGAGATCACGGATGCTGACAACTTTTATGGATAGATGAGCAAGATGCTCATGTTTTTAATGAGAGTAATTTCAGCAGCTACTATATTAGTTTTCAAGCTTCAGAAACTGAAAGATTGAGTCCGATGGTGTTCAGACATCATCAGGGATTGATTTCTTCCACTGCTGAAAAAAAACCTGAATTATTATGAGAGTTTGATGTGTTTGGTGTCTATTGGCAGCTGCCAATGAGGTTTTACAGGGTGCCTGGAAATAAAAACACTAGTGAGCAAGATTATTTATGAGTGGGTTTAAAGCTCCTGCTAGAAGAAAATAAGTGTTTGGTAGTTCATTCTAATAAAACACCTAAGGGAAGAGGCAAAGTTTTACTCTGTTACTTTTTTTTAATGTCATGCTTAGAACAGTTAGTAAAATGATGGGGACTGTGATGTGGACTAAATAAATTTTGTCTTCTGATGTGGACATCAGTTGTTCAAAGACATCTAATTTGTAGTCGGTACGACTGAAATGAAAAATGTTCCTGTAGCGTAGAGGAAATGCATATTGTAATATGTTATCCAGCTCTCATTTTTTTTCCAGGAAAGTGATGTGGCTTGTGCATTGCCTGTGAAAATTTTTTGCAAAAATGAGATAGGACAATGGACTGATGTTTCAGAACACCTTATTAAAAAGGGTTTGGCTTTTAGAAGAAGAAGGTTTGGATGCTTTTCTTTTATATTCTTTCAGACTCTCATATTCACATTGTGGTAAAACAAAAATTTCAGTTGTCCTTTACAGCACATGTAGCAACAAAACTCCATCTTTAATGAAGTTACTTGAGTATAACGTTATGAATTGTATCCATTGCACATTTCAGTTCTCTTAAGTTGGTAGATGAGATAATTGATAGTATTTGAACAAGCATTTGCAATCTTTGTTTGGTTTTTTACTTCTATTATTTTATTCTTTTGCACTTCATGAGTTAATATGTTGATACGATTTGATTTAATCTGCTAGAACTGATGAAGCTGGTGTGGCTTGCTCAGTCTCCAAGGAACATCTTAAAGTACATTTAGAGAAAGAGAACACACAACTGGATGGCTGTAATTCAGAAACTGCACGTGGAAAAAACAGCACTGCTCCAGAGGAAAACACCACTGTTTCAGAGAGTGAACAGAAATCATGTGAAACATATAAGGCACTGCTTCATTCAGGAATGGATGAAACATATAAATCCCCCATTATACCTGAAGCAAAAATTTTTCAGGCTGTAGTGAGTTGCGTTGGACATGATGGAACTATTTATATAATACCAAAATCATTTGGTAAGATAACACAGAAGAAAATAACTTTGGGTCTGTGAATCCGATTGCTTCGGTGTATCAGAATATATCAGAGATGTGTTCTAGTATATGTGTTCTGTATCAGAACACAGTTCTGGAAGATTCTAGGTTGGGAGGATTTCTTTTGTGAGGTTACGAGGCCTTTGGCATGAGGAGTGCATCCCTGTGCACTCCTTTCTCTGCAGTGGTGAGGAGAGGTCCTGCAGTTTCCTGACAGGAAACCCACATCCCCCGGAGGTGGGGCCATGTCCTTAAACCTGTCAAAATCAGCTCTCCTGTCCTTCCACTATCCCAAGAAATCGAAAAAACCCAAACGCTTGGATGGTCAGGTTACTTGCCTCTCTTCTCTAGGCAGTACTGAGTAAAGCAGCAAGTGCTTTATTTTATCATGTTGAAATTGTGATACATTTTGCTAATAATAATGAAGATAAAAGATTCTCAGCAGTTAGGCTGGTTCTCAAATACTACTGGATTGTTTTCCTTCAGTGTGAGTTCAGTACTCAGTTTCCTTGGTCTCTTTATTTGTACTGTGATAGATTCTGTATCTCGTAATATTTTCTGTTTGTACTGTTTGAAAGAGGTACGTTTTCGTCTGACAGATGTAGTGTCAGTCTTCAGTACCGTGATAATGTATTGTGCTTTAGAGAAATGTTTCCGTAAGAGAACGATTTTTTTGTTAACTCTACAGGTACAGTTAACTTCAGTCATATCATAAAACTTTGAAATTCAAAATACAGTAACCCCGCTTGCCCAAGATTGTATTCTTCTTGCAGTTGTTAACTGTAGAGTGTACTTATAGCAGAAGAGGGTCTTCTGGACACCTGTTTTGTGTTATTTCATGGTGTCCTACCACTGTCTCTGGGAATCTCTTGTTTTCTTCATGAAGAGGGATTGTATTAGTGCTGCCAAGGTGTCAGTTGCAAAACTTGTAGACGCTTCTCTGAGATTAGAATCCAGAATTACTAATGGCTTCACAATTGAAAATGCAGTTTACTTTTTGTTTAAGCAGTAATTAGTTTGCATATACTGGAAGTTGAACATACATACTGTATCAGTGTTGTAATGCATTTTTTGGAGCAGCAGGTGTTTTTTATGTTCATACATGTCTTTGTCTGAATCTGTTGATTTTTAGTGATTGAAATAGTTTGTGCTAATATGTTACACACTATTTTGATTTTTTTTTTTTTTTATTCCTTACTCCAGAAATTGAACTAAACAAACTGATGACTGAAATACAGAGTAACTTCAAATGCCTTCTTGGTCTTCTGGAACCCTACTGCTGGAAAAAGGGAGAAGCTTGTGTTATAAGAGGGTCAGATACCATGTGGTACCGAGGTAAAGTTGTAGAACTCGGTGGTAATACTCTCCAGGTAGGTTTGATTATATGTCGTGTGTGTGTGTGAGAACATGTGCCCACCTATGTTAAAAAAAAAAAAAAAAAAAAAAAAAAGTGGCAAATAATCTAGTCTTCTGAAATAAATTAGGATTACAACTTTTTCATTCAGCTGACCTGACTATCCAAATGCTCGTTCTGCTTAAAAGTGTGATAACTGTCCCAATTTTTACATTTATTTTAAAGATTAATTCTATCCGCCTATTTCAGTTGTCACAGTTTTTCCATTAGTTTTCCTTGTGATGATAAATGTTCTTACATAAAAAACTACCCTTGATCACTTGTAGGGAATCCCTTTTAGGTTTTTTCTTCTTTTGTTGTTGTTATCTTGTGTGGAATGCTTTGAAAAAACTTAGGTTTGGCTTCCCCATACCCAGTGGCTGTCTGGTTTGAATTCTTTCTGCTGCAGAGATATAGAGCTACTTTTTCTAATTAGCAGTTAATCTTACCTAACTCCTGAGTCTGCTTATGCTTTTTGAATGTAGATTTGCAAGTCTGACACTCTCCTCATTCACAAAATTTTTATTTCTTTCCATTTTAAATTTCTGTAGCTTATTACACAAAAAGTAATTTCTTAATTATTTAATTATTTTAATTATTACACAAAAAGTAATTTTATCTCTTGCAAGATGACGTTTTGAAACTGAACTTCTAACCTGCTATACCAGTTTTTTAATCCTTTCCACTTTGTCACATCACCTACGTATCACCAAACCATTATTTTTTCTTCCAGAAAACTGAATGCTGTAAATGAATGCTCTTTCTCTTATTAAGCTTGAATTAAAAAACAGGAATTATTTCAAGTAAGCTTTTCTTCTCATATAGGTACAGTACATAGACCATGGTTGCATAGAGAAGATTCCTCAGTGTCATCTCTATCCAACTACATTGTATACTCATATTCCTCCATTTTGCATACCATGTCAGCTCTACAAGACAGTACCAGTAAGTAATGGTAAACTTGAAGATGTTTTAGTAGGAAGTTAATCAAATCAATATGCTACTCAGTCATGCAAAGGTTATGACTAGTTGCTGGATTGCTGGTATGTTTTGTTACCTATGAGGATTCGGAGAGTAGCTGATGAGTATTGTTTCAGCAAGGCAGCCTTTTATCAGGAAATGCCAGATTGCTTTATGAAGTAACTGTGCTTTAAAAGTAGCTATCATTGGAATTAAATCTTTGTGAGACAAGACACTGCAGTAGTTGACAAGATGATACTCTGAAGTGGTAGTTTGTTTTGCAATAGCAGCAACAAGAAGTAAGGCAGCAACGAGAAGTAATTTCTTAATTTGGATTTCTTAATGCAGAATGGCCTGAAAATTGTAAATCTTCAAGTCCTGCAGAAGTATTTCTATCATTCTGAACTTAGCTGTGTAGGAAACAATCTGTTACACTAAACTAATACAAATGAATTGATTTAGGGATTTTGTTAGTAAGTAATTGATACGTAAATAACATCTCGTATATCATCACATCTTATTCAAATTTGAATGATGCATTTAGTAAATGTGAAATACTGAAATGACTAGCTTGGTTTTAAACTTATTTTTAAAGAAAATGTTGCTGGAAGCAGTTCAGCTGATAGATTCAGACAGACAGGTTTATAAGTCTATGGATTGAGAAGCAAACAGATATTGCAAGGAATAAAAGAAGTGTTTAAAGTAACCTGTGTTAAGTTAAGTTACCCTCGAGTGTGATTCTGTATCTTTGGGTTAAGCTTTTGGTAATTATGCACACCTACGTTATTATGTATATAGTAAAAGTTAGATTTGGCAAGCAGTGTCTCTTTCTAAGCCACTTCAAGATCTGAAAATTGCTGATCAGTTTTGTTGCACAGTAAGTTTTAGTTTATCAAATAGCAGGTAATGTTTAAACTATTGTAGACAAATCAGACTAATGAGTGTTGTCAAATAAGTGTTTCAATGGTAGGCATGTATTTTTGTCTTACAATATTAAGAACAGCAAGAATATTGTCAGCATCTTAATGTGTGGGAGTTTTTTGCTTTTCACCAAATAGAGTGGAAATTTTTGGCAGCAGGAAGCAGTAGATTGTCTTCAAGAACTACTTACAGATGAAGAGGTTGAAATACATGTTCAGGTAGCTTAATTTATTCATAGCGTGGAATGAAGCTTACTTTTAGTTCTCTCTCTTTTTTTTTTTTTTTTTTTTTTTTTTTTTTTTT
>JAAGAY010013376.1:0-12457 GCA_011801015.1 Ardeotis arabs | reverse complement strand
TCAGTTTTGTGATGTAAACAGCAGTAAGACTAAGTACACAGCTCTGTAGTATAACAAGTGTAGATATGATGTGTTGGTAAGAGTCTATGGAATAGCAAATTGCCAAGAGTTTGTTCTTGGACTCCTTACTGAAAAGAGATTTCTGCATTTCTGTTTAAAGTCCAGTTAGTTTGTGTTCCTTTGAAACTTAAAAGGGTAGGAGTAGGGTAGTATTTTTATCATTTGAAGGGATTAGGTAGTCCTAGAAATATATCCAAGGATGCAGATATTCAGAAGTAAATTTATTCAAGTATTTCAACATAAATGTTGTGATTTCTAAGGGAGTTACCTAGGTTCTTCATTCCAAGTGTCTGGGATATTCATCTGATGTTCTTTAGAGGTGGATTGACATTTTCACCAAACTTTGTTGTCTTAACACAAAAAAAAATAGATAAGTAATTCCTCTGTATTTTTTTTCCTTGAAATCTGAGGATCAGATTTCTTCAAATTGCTAAGGCTTTGTTGTTTCATTTTTCTTTTTAATTCTGTTTAAGAAGTCTGCCAATCTATTTTTCTTTTCAACATGAGTCTCTACTTCAGAAAATAATTTTACAATAGAGTATGCTGTTGTCACTACTCGTGTAAGTCTTGTCCTCTTTACCAGTGGACTTGTGATGCAGTTACAAAAATCTCTCAATGTGTGTTAGAACTGAGTAACCATGGAAAACCTGGTTGTAAATCAGTCCCTTTTTGCATTTTCATAAAGTCACCACATGACACACAACTTCCAGCAGACTAAATCTGGATGTTGAAATGAGATTGTACACTTAAAATAAATTAGGAGAACAAAAATAAAGCCATGTAAGAAGGCTGTAAGCAAGAAGCATTCAGAAAGCCTGGAATGCTTTCTGCAAGGAATATAGCATTAAGCAGATCCATTCCAGGTACCCAGAACCTGGGGAAAGATCCTAGGATCACCTAGAATGCAGCTGTACAGGAACACCTAGAATGCAGCTCAAAGGAATTCCTATTGTTCCAGTCAGCAGGTCAGCTTAACTGCTTTATGCAAACACTCATTGCATGGGGAACAAACAGGAAAGGTTAGAGATGTGCGCATGCCTGCAGGACTGCGATCTTGTTGGCATCACTGAGACGTGGTGGGATGGCTCCTATGACTGAAGCTTTGGCATGGAAGGATATAAGCTCTTTAGGAAGGACAGGCAGGGGGGATAAGGAAAGGGTGTTGATATGTCAGCAACCAGCTGGAGTGCATGGAGCTCCGCCTGGGCATGGATGAGGAGCTGACAGAGAATTTATGAGCCAGGATTAAAGAGAGGACAGGGACAGGTGACATTACAGTGGGAGTTTGCTACAGGCCACCTGGCCAGGAGGACCAAGTGGACAAGGGCCTCTATAGACAGATAGGAACAGCCTCACAGTCACAAACCCTGGTCTTCATGGGGGACTTCAACCACCCTGGCATGTGTTGGGAGAGACAACACAGCAGGGCACAAGCAATCCAGAAGGTTCCTGGAATGTGTGGATGACAACTTCCTCCTGCAAGTCACAGAGGAGCCAACCAGGAGAGGTGTTATGTTGGACCTTGTTCTCACCAAGAGGGAGGGGCTGGTGAGTAACATGGAGCTCAAGGGCAGCCTCGGCTGCAGTGATCATGGGATGTGGTGGAGTTCAAAATCCTTAGGGCATCAAGGAGAGTGTGCAGTAAGTTCTCTACCCTGGACTTGAGGAGAGCAGACTTTGGCCCCTTCAGGGAGCTGATGTGTGGGGTACAGTGTGATGGCATAAAGCTGTGGAGGGAAGAGGAGGCCAGGAAAGTTGCTTGATATCCAAAGATCACCTCCTCCATGCTCAGGAGCAATGCATCCCAACAAAGAGGAAGTCAGGCAAAAAAGCCAGGAGGCCTGCATGGATGAACTGTACCATTGAAAATCAAGAAGGAGGCCTACAGGGTGTGGAAGCAAGGACAAGGTAGCCTGGGAGGATTACAGAGAGGTTGTCCGAGCAGCCAGGGTTCGGGTAAGGCAGTTTAAAGCCCTGACAGAATTAAATCTGGCCAGGGACATCAAGGACAACAAGAAAAGTTTCTATATAGGTACATCGGGAATAAAAGGAAGACAAGGGAGAATGTAGGCCCTTCCCGAAAGAAAATGGCAGACCTGGTTACCCGGGACATGAAGAAGGTGAGGTACTTCAATGACTTTTTTGCCTCAGTCTTCACCAGTAAGGGGTCTAGCCATGTCACCGAAGTCACAGAAGGCAAAAGTAGGGACTGGGAGAATGAAGAACTGCCCGCTGTAGGAGAAGAGCAGGTTCGAGACCACATGGGACCTGATGAGATGTATCCGTGGGTCCTGAGGGAACTCCGTGGGTGGATGAAGTTGCCAAGCCACTGTCCATAGTATTTGAGAAGTTGTGGCAATGTGGTAGGTTCCCAATGACTGCAAAAGGGGAAACATAATCCCTATTTTTAAAAAAGGAAACAAGGAAGACCCAAGGAACTACAGACTGGTCAGCATCACCTCTGTGCCTAGCAAGATCGTAGAGGAGAACCTCCTGGAAACTATGCTAAGGCACATGGAAAATAAGGAGGCGACTGGTGGCAGCCAGCATTTGCTCTTCACTAAGGGCAAATTGTGCCTGACAAATTTGGTGGCCTTCTGTGACAGGGTTACAGCATCGGTGGACAAGGGATGAGCAACTGACATCGTCTGCCTGGACTTGTGCAAAGCATTTGAGTGTTCTGACCGACATCCTTCTCTCTGAAGTGGAGAGACATAGATTTGACAGATGGACCAGTCGGTGAATAAAGAGCTGACTGAATGGTCGCACTCAAAGAGTTGTCATCAACGACTTGATGTCTAAGTGGAGATCGGTGATGAGTGACGTTCCTCAGGGGTCTGTGTTGGGCCCAGCCCTGTTTAACATCTTTGTCGGCGACATGGACAGTGGGATAGAGTGCACCCTCAGCAAGTTCGCCAACAACACCAAGCTGTGTGGTGCCGTCGACACGCTGGAGGGAAGGGATGCCATCCAGAGGGTCTTTGTCAGGCTGGAGAGGTGGGCCCACGCAAAGCTCATGAAGTTCAGTCAGGCCAAGTGCAAGGTCCTGCACATGGGACAGAGCAATCTCAAGCACAAATACAGGCTGGGTGGAGAATGGATTGAGAGCAGCCTTGAGGAGAAGGACTTGGGAGTGCTGGTCTATGAGAAGCTGAACATAAGCCAGCAATTTGCACGTCCAGCCCAGAAAGCCAACTGCATTCTGGGCTGCATCAAAAGAAGCGTGGCCAGCAGGTTGAGGAAGGTGATTCTGACCCTCTGCTCTACTGCCGTGAGACCCCACCCAGGGTACTACGTCCAGCTCTGGAGCCCCAACATAAGAACAACATGGACCTGTTGGAGCAAGTGCAGAGGAGGGCCACGAAGATGATCAGAGGGGCTGGAGCACCTCTCCTATGAGGACAGGCTGAGAGAGTTGTGGCTGTTCAGCCTGGAGAGGAGAAGGCTCCAGGGAGATGTTATAGTGGTCTTCCAGTACCTAAAGGGAGCTTATAAGAAAGATGGGGAGAAAGTTTTTAGCAGGGCCTGTTGTGATAGGACAAGAGGTAATGGTTTTAAAATAGAGGGAGGCAGATTCAAACTGGACATAAGGAAGAAATTTTTTACCCTGAGGGTGGTGGAACACTGGAACAGGTTGCCCAGAGAGGTGGTGGATGCCCCATCCCTGGAAACATTCAAGGCCAGGTTGAACAGAGCTCTGAGCAACCTGATCTGGTTGGAGATGTCCCTGCTCCTTGCAGGGGAGTTGGATTAGATGCCCTTTAAAGCTCCATTCCAACCCAAACCATTCTATGATTCTATGATACCTTGTCCTTTTCATGGAAATACAGAATCTGAGACTTGCCAGACTATCACTTCCGTCTTCATCTTTACGCTACTGCGTGGGCTTTTGTAGGCTGTTCATAAACAAAGCTTTGCATGTAGTAGAGGAGGAAGTGCAACATAGCACACAGCACTGTAGCCTACCATTTACTTAGTCTGGATTAAATTCTTCATGCCGAAAAGCAGTCTTATGTCGCCTTGTTAAGTACACGGTATTATGTCATGTGTAAATCATACATTAAAAACACGTAATTTCCGCTATGGCTTTACAGATTTAATAAGAGCTGTAAGCCATTTCTAGATTTCTAAGGAATAGACACAAAGGCAGAAAAGCCGGGAAACAACTGTTTGATATCAGTAGCTCCTAAAGATGTCTTGCTAGAAAATCTTTTTAGTATAAGTATTTACAACCGGCCTGTCAGTGTCTGTGTGGTAGGTGTAGCAGTAACCAATCTATTGATAATACGCAAAGCTTATTAACAGTAACAACAAAAATGCAAATGCAGCTTTTCTTTCAAAGACACGCGCAAGAGCTAAGATACCCAGTTGAGCTATGTGCAGTGTTCGGTTGGTAATGAGCTGGAATTTAAGTTGAATCTTTAGAGCCAGGTGTAGTCTGGTGGCCTGTCACTGTTCCTGATTGTTTTGCAGACATCTCGCATTTAGTTCGTATGTATCTACGATATAGTCAGACATCCTTTCTTTACTAGTATTTCTCAAGATAGATTTGATTTTTTTTTTTTTTTAAATCTTAGGAGTACATACTTCAATGGAAAAAGCTGTTTTTTCCTAGTTAAATCTGAGGAATGTAATGGGTTTTTGTAATGTATCCTGTCAGATCATGCAGGGGGAAGAAAGGGTCAGAATTCATTGGTTTATTTTGCAATTATATATATATGGTTGCTTTCACTTTTCTTTTTGTTCGGGGCATAATGAAAACTGTTCACCAAATAGATGGTAAAAATAAAAGGTATTTTAGAGAAATTGTACCTTTTGTTATGTATCATATTAAAGTACTAGAGAGAATAGGAGCTGTATTTACGATCTGTGATCGAGCTTGACCTATAAATCATTGCAAAGGCATAATTGAATGCACCAAGGTTTATTTTGTCATGAACCAAATGAGTTCATGGCATCAAGAACTCAAACTGTAAAATACATGGTTCAAGAAGAAGACCCATTGGAGCATGCTATGCTAGTGAGACAATAGGTATCTGTACTTTGCAAAATCTGTTATCATATTTAAAGAGTGATAATTCTGGTGACTGAGGAGTTTTTGCCTTTCCCTTAAGGGATATCTTGCTCTGGCAAACAGCAGTAACATTGAGCATGGTATTCAGGATAATCTGTGCTAATTAATTGCTATTATTTTAGCATTTGTTTCTACATATTTTCTCCTTTTATAGATAATTCCTTAGTTAACGACTTTTTTTTCATTAACAGCAATCAAGTTAGCAAGTCGGTACGTTAGGAGCATTTCAAAGATATATTATTTATTTATTTTAAGCGTTAATTAACTAGTTCCATATCTTTCAGATAAAGCTTTTTTTAAAGCCTAATAAGTATTTAAATGAAATACTGATTAATACTTTTTTTCATGACAAACACACTGTTGACATTATTAGGTAACTCCTTTGAACCAGAAATGATACAAAAGCTAGTTTGCATTTTGTTACTAAATATAATGCTTGACTAAAGTCTCTTTTGGTCTAGGAGCTACTTGAGGGAGACATTCCTGTTTTGCCTTCATACACCTTGCCACCACTGCCTGTTCCAGGAGACACCTTTCCTGTCAGAGTTACCCATTTGGTGTCCCCTAAGGAGGTACATTTTGTAAACATCTCATATATGTTGCAGACAGGAAATGTTGTGGTCCCATTGTGCTGGTGAAAAGGAAATAGTGGATAACAATTTTAGATAATAGAAAAAAAGTATTAGTAAGGTTGCAAAATGCTATTGAGTTATTGATAAAGATGGTTGTGCAGTGCAACTATCAGAAAAAACTCTTAGTTTAAATAGGGTGGGGGAGACAAATACCTACCATTTCCCTAAAAAAAATATTTTAAGAATTACAGTACTGCAGTCTGGTACTTACTTACCTTGTATAATAAGAAAATAGGTCGTTGGATTTTAATTTGACAGAACAATAATGATTTCTCTCTTCTGTATTCTCTAAAAATTAAATTAGTGGAACATTGTACAGTAATGTGAATATTTTCTGGCTGTTACAGTTGTATTTTACTGCCTTTGGTCAATGATTGATCATTGATTTTTGTGTAAACCCACACAGCTTCCCTCTAGTAGTCTCCCAGGCGGAAGGGTGAATGCAGTGTTCATTGATCAAATAAGATTCCTGTGTGAACCTTGAATGTTGAAGGGTGAAATAGGAAACAGGAAGCAGTGAGAAGTTACAAAACCTAACATCTGCTAAGTGGATTGGTTTATACTGAAGTGCTTGTATTTGTTGTTTTGATAAATCTGTAAACCAAATAACAGGTTTTATAGTACTGAAGTGGTTTCTTTAAATTCAGCATCATGGTCTAATGTAAATTCACCCCACTGATTCACTTGAGTATATCTTAAAAAAAAAAAAAAAAAAGAAAATGTATAATGTACACATACCACTGTTTTGACTAAATATAAGATGGAATTGTTTGGCTATCTCAGAAAAAGAGCTTTTCATAAATTGTGTATTGTGCTTCCTCTCTTACAGGAGAAACATAATCAATATTTTTTTGTTCGATTTGTGCAAACGATATGAACTCTTGCTTTTGAACATGGTGTTTAATTGTAAAGACTAGATCCTGCTCTGGACTCCTGTACGTTTAAGTAGCAGTTGCATGATGGAGTTGTGGCTTGATTAGATTGTGTACAAATTAGAAAATAAAAATTAATTTTCTTCCTGGCTAGTGAATTACAATGCTGAGTGTAGGAAAAAAAAAAAAAGTACTCATTAATTTGTTTGGACTTTCAGTAAAATACCGTAATATTCTGAAATGGTTCTGGTTTGTTTTTTTTTTTTAAAAAAAGGGCATTGCAGTTACAAGCTGTTATATAGATTTTAATTTGCCTCTGTGTGGTGTTTAAACTTTCATTTCCTTGGCTTTCAGCATTATACTGATGATCTAGTTATAAATCAGGTGAATGGAATGTCTTTGCATAGCAAACAAAACACCATTTCAAAAGTTCTTTCATTAACTTCAAAATTATTCTTTGGTTAGATATTACAAAATGAGATTATTTACGAAGTAGCAGGAAGGAGAAATCCTAGAAAGACACAGCTGTGAAATCTTGTATGAGTATATTCTCTAGTGTGTGTGTTCCTTTCATTCTTACTTTTCAACATTGAAATGTAGTGTTAATAAATCATTCCTCTCTTCTGCTTTTGGAAAAAAAAAAATCTGTAAATATGAAATCATTCATAAATTGAGGAGCAAGGATGTGCTGAACCTTTCGAAGATGGGAACAAGTAATCTAATAATCCTTGATCACTGATGGAATTTGAAGGTTCTAAGTCATCTGCAAAAATTGTAATACAAGAGCATTTTTGTTGGGTAGGTATATATTTGCCTTGATCCTTCTAAGAACCTTATGAAGCCGTCTACCACAGAGGGTGATGCCAGCTGTGACTCAGAGTTGGAGAGCCTTGATGAAGCCTTGAAATGGTGCAATAAAAGTGTGGAGTCTTTTCCTCTTCTAACACACTTCCAAACAGGTATATTAGTGTGTTTATTTTCCCTGTTGTTTCATGTGAATGTACAAAAAGCCTGAAATTATTTATGAAGAATAGGAATAATTATATTTCTATGCATCTTTAAGTAAAACTTCTGAATATAAGGAGTAACACTACACTACAATCATATGGTACGCTATAATCAGGAGTGTAATAAAAGGAGGCTGAGGGGAGACCTTATCGCCCTCTACAACCACCTGAAAGGAGGTTGTAGTGAGGTGGGTGTTGGGTCACTTCTCCGGAGTAACAAGTGATAGGATGAGAGGAAATGGCCTGAAGTTGTGCCAGGGAGGTTTAGAGTGGATATTAGGAAAAATTTATTCACTGAAAGGGTTGTTAAGCACTGGAACAGGCTGCCCAGGGAAATGGTTGAGTCACCATCCCTGGAGCTATTTAAAAGGTGCGTAGATGTTGCACTTAGGGACATGGTTTAATGGTGGACTTGGCTTCTATAATCGTGGTTTTACTTTTCATGAAATTAAGACTTCTGTGTCATTCTGCTCTGCTGGAAAATGGTGGAAAGAACTCTGACTTCAAATGCCTGTCAAAGTTGATGAACTGAGTTCAGATTGCATATGGGAAAAATAAAACTGTTCTCTTATGGTAACTGTCACTGAAGCTGTAACTGTGAAAATCTTGCTATTAAATTTTCCAATGGCACAGGTTATGTACAGAAAATCATGTTACCAAGAGTTAGAAATTCTGTGAACCCTAAATACCATCACTTCACTTTAATTCTGAATTTCTCCATTCAGGCAAAAGATGGGCTATAATTCTCTTGTCCACAGCTGTTGAGCCTAAAATAACATAAAGTATGTGGGTCTAGAACTTTGTGAAGAAACCAGTTATTGCTAGTACTTGGTTCTACCAACTAGTAAAATTCTAGTTGAGATTCTAAAATGCCTAAGCGGCATCTGCCTTGTGTCCTCCAAACTATTGTCTGTTCTCTTAGGATTGATCTGTTCACTAACTGAAATGTGCAAATGAGTCAAAGCTGAAAAGTTTAAATGTTAAACAGTTTGGATCACAATCTTTACCAAGCAATTTTCTGTTAATTCTCATCATTGACATATGAGGTAGAGAAACTTAAATTGCATACTAATGATTGTGAATTTGAGTTCAGACAGAATTGGAGGGTGCATAAAACAAAATAGCATGAATTAGAGAAGGGAGAAAAAACTTAATCTCGGTCACAAAGTCAAATGGATTTTCAAGTTCATTTAGTTTGTACTGCCCTGTAAGTATATTTTGGGGCAGTTTGTAGTTTATTTTTTTTTCTTTTTACAGAAATGCCTTGCCTTGTGGAATACCAGGATGGTTTATGGTATAGAGCAAAGCTCCTCTCCATTGAAGAATATGACCCTGTTAAGGTCCTGGTTCAGTTTGTTGACTATGGTAATTTTTCAGTTGTCCCAGCAAGCAGGTAAATATATAAGAAAAAAATGCATGCAAAATGTCTGTGTCTGTATGTTTGTAAACACTTATATTATAAAATACGTACTCATAAATAAGTATATGTATTTTTACATTTATTATTATTTATTTTTATAGAACTATATATAGTAATCTTGCATTAGAGTTCAGTTGGAGAGAAAGTTGGTTGGTTGGTTAAATAATCCTTGTCTGCAGAGTATGGGGGTTATGCACCTCCTTCTCTTGCTGAAGTTGTTCTGAGAAGCCTATTATTATAATATCAGATTTCTCCATCATCTTCAGGTTACTTAACCTGTGAAGTAGGCTCAGGCTTATAATCTGCTTTTGCATCCAAGAAGCTTACACAAAATAGGGACTGAGCCCTCCAGGTGTACAAACAAATCCTCTGATCCTGTGCAACTGTAATCTGCACAGAAGGCAGCTGGGGAATAAGATAGGGGAGTATCTGAGTAGGACACACTCAGCTCTGCTTGTGTGGAAAATGGAAGTTCAAATCCCTGTTCTGCCTGGTGCTGAGCGACTCTAGTAACTGCTCCTGTGCTGACACACAGATATCAGTTAAGTGTCTCAAACACCCCGGGCTTTTAAGGGTCCCCTAAGCTCATCTGAATTTTCTCTCTTGAAGCACTTTCACTTTGTATGTATGTATTGCTTAATGACGTTGACTTGCTTTTGAGATCGTTGGGGAATCTACAGGTCCTTGCTGGAGACGAGGCAAGATGGGGATTTGAACAGTTTTCCTGCTTCACAGACTGTTAGGGTCATGGGGAGAGAGTGTGTGTTCTATTTCAGGGTTGCACTTCCTGCTCTGGTTACCCATTCCCTTGGTTCTAGCATAGAAAGACACAAGAATGGGGAGATGCTAATATAAAACCAAGGTACCTTTTTCCAGTAGGGTGTCAAGAGCACATCCAGGTGTGAAAGCACTTTGGACCACAAAAGTATATGTCGTTTTCCAGACGTACCAGTTTTGGAGCCTGCATTGTGGTGACTTGCACTTGCATGCCTGTGCTCAAGTCTGTATTGGGCACTGGAGTCTCCTCCCCAGGCATTGTAATGGGGAATCAGTGTGCCCGACGGCTGAGGGGTCTGTGTGATAATGGCCTGCTTCTTGATAGTTACTGTGCTGAAGTCCTTCAGACAGCCTAGCCCTACCTGATGAATTGTTTGGTCTGACACTGGCATGTTATTGTAGAGCAAGGACTCTGATCCCAGTTTCCACACTGTAAATTATCTGCATGAACCGTTAAGCTATTCTTATGTCCATACAGAGAGTTTAGCTTGATAGACAGATTGTTGCAGGCAACCATTTTTCATTTTTTGTTTTAGATTGCGTCACATACCTTATCGTCTGCTGAAGTATCCTATTCAGGCAGTACGAGCTCTGTTGGCTGGATTTAAACCTGCTTTACATGACAAAAACGTGAAAAGAATTCCTTATTCCCCAGAATGGAGTGAGGAAGCATTGTGGGCTATGATGGCATGCGTTGAAGGAAAACAGCTCTCTGCTTCCATGCTTGTGAGAAAAACTTTCTTTTTTTCTCCTAGTTCTTGCTCAGCCAAAAATTCTTACTAGTGCTCTTAGTAGAATTCCTCAGTATTTGTTTCCCTGTGAACCCTCATTTCAAATTGTGAACCATTTACCATGAAGGAATGCTGATGAAGAGACAAAATCATGTGGCGTTCTTAATCCTGCAAGGAAAAAGTTTCTGAACATTCCTGTTATTTTAAAACCTTTCTTTCCTTTACTTAAAAACAGAAATGCTCTTTGTATATTCACAGTTCTATGTAGGCAGTGAATATAGTCAGTGAAATAACTTTTACTACTGGTTAGCTTGAGATTTAAATCTGTTAGTGTCAAAACTGTCAACATCTGGTTTTCAGGCTCTTTCACCAGAGGTCACCATTTCTTTGTATGAAGATGACAAAAATCTAGTGCATATGAAACTGATAGAAATGGGACTTGCAGATTTGGATGAGTGACATGTAAGTACAGTGAATACGAACTACAAATTCATAGCATTCCAAAGGTATGCTTTCAGAAGTGTCAAGCAAAGTCTAAATTGTCAGTAATCCTAACAACTAGAATTTATTTGAAAAAAAAAAAAAATGCTTTTTGTCCACGCTTCCACTCTTTTAATAAAATAAAATGCTGTTAAAAATAATTGAATTTATTTGCATACACATTACTGAAGCCCACAGTATAGCTTTATGAACTAACAGGTACTGAAACAGAGCCCTAAGGCAACATAACATAGAGCTTTTGGTGGTGGTAACTGAAGAAGGTAATTTGATGTGTGGCAGTGTACTCTGCCCAACAATCAAAATTAATTGTTTTCTTCATTTTCAGCATGTAGTCTCAATGACCTGTGCCAGTATCTGTCTGAGAACATATGGTCCATACATCTAGCCAAATATTTTAAATGAAAAGCTGTACAGTTTGTGTTGTCTACAGAGAAAACTGGAGACTTGGATTTTCAAATTTCTTGGCAAACTCTACGTTAAGTAGCCATTTTCCCTTCCATTTAATAAGCAGTCTTCTAATCGATGTTTAGATAATGTTCCCAACGCTTCTGAATCTTGAAATAGTGAAACTAGATACTCACATCTCAATCTCTTGACCTTAGAACCTTAAGTACTGTTCTGTGATATCCTTTTCATAAGAGTAGATGGAATGAACATACAGTAGTAAAGAAATAGGTAAAAACTGATGCTGGTCACACTTCTTCTACTATCTTGTTAGAAGACTTGGGGGGAAGATGCTAGTTTTGTTATTACTGTGATGTAACTCTTGTTCATGTTTCAGGCATATTTGGTGACTGACTTCTCCAGTACCAGAGTCTGGAATTGGGAGTGAACAGTTTGGGGGTGGGGAATCGTTAATATCTTTGTTCTGGAACATGTTTGCATTGCTGCTGTGTTTTCTGTTTTCAGTTATGAGATGGATGTGTTTTGGGTGTCCTTGCACCTCCTTCCTACTCCTGCAGATGCAGCGTTCATTTGAAAGTGTTGGAATAAAAAGGAGCGCTTGCTCAGCATACATCTGAAAGCTTGTTTTCCTTTTCTACTACCGTATATAAGATTCCTTTGGATGTCTCTATTGTACTAGTGTAGTATATCCTTTACATTTAAAGCTCGGTCCCTTTCAGTCTCCCCATAATTTTGTCTGGATTATCAAAGGAAAAACATGCACAGTGAAGACTCCAGTACTCAAGTCACCGTAACAGTAAAAAAGTGTTTCTTGATGTTCAGAGGGAACCTCTTGTGGCCACTGTGTGCCCATGTTTCATAGAATGGTTAGGGTTGGAAGGGACCTTTAAAGGTCATCCAGTCCAACCCCCCTGCAAGGAGCAGGGACATCTCCAACCAGATCAGGTTGCTCAGAGCCCCATCCAACCTGGCCTTGAA
>JAAGAY010013375.1:0-12210 GCA_011801015.1 Ardeotis arabs | reverse complement strand
GCCCCCTTGAGGTACTGGAAGACCACTATCAGGTCTCCCCGGAGCCTCCTCTTCTCCAGGCTGAACAGCCCCAACTCTCTCAGCCTGTCCTCATAGGACACACACCAGCTAGAAGCTTGTTCCAGAACCTCACTACTCTCATATCAGAATCCTTCCTCTAATTTTTAACCTGAATTTATTTCTGTCCGGTTTACATTTTTTCTTGTGTTAGTCTATCTTGCAATTTATGTGGTTTTTCTCCCTCCTTGCTGATTTTCTTTTCTTCTCACACCATCCTACCTCATCTTCCTACACCATCCCTTCGTTATATAAAAAAATCAGTCATAATCCTCTCCACATCCCAGCTGTCATTTTAGTAAAATGAGCTAGTCATGCTCTTTAGTACTGTCTCTAAAGTCAACCTTTCCCATTTTCCTGTTCATGCTATGAAACTTCTCTGCTACTTTTGCAATTTTAACTTCTCTTTTTTTTGAGTGAGGCTAGCTAGAACTTTATGGAGTTTCCAGATGAAATCTCAGGAGCACATTATACAATGGCATTAATATTTCCTGAGCCTCTGCAAATACTTTTTCTGATACACTCTACTGCTGTACAAATTATTTTTATTTAATGTTATATCTCTTGGGTGAGAGAGATTGTAACATCTGTCTTTTACGTCCATTTGTGTTACGTCCAGTTCAGCAGGTACTGGGAACTTAGGCCCTGTTGTAAAGTTTAATAATACATTTTATTAGTAGTATTGATGAAATGGATCTCTCATTATTTGAGGATATGTTAGAGATATGTTTTATTAATTCTTGGTTACCTTATTTCTCCCTATGTTTTCAGTTAATTTGCTTCTTATTTGTACTGAGTTTCCATTCATTCATTTTAGCAGTTGTACTCCTGTGCTGTGGCTACCCTTTAGGAAATGCAAAACATTTTACAAATCTTACTGTTGCATATTCAGATCTTGGTGCAATATAATTGTAAGGTTGAGTTTGCAGATAATAAAGTGTACAGATTTTTTACTGGAACTATATAAACAGTAGTCAGCATTACAGTAAATTCTAAATCATAAAAGTAATGTTTATAACGAACTTTAATTAATCTGCTATTTACAAGACAATATATTTATTAGACCAAATGTAATTTCATTTACTCAGTGACTCAAAATGAAAAATATCCGTGTGTGTATATATTTTTACAGACTATATAGACTGCAGCATTACACAAAGAGGAAAATAGCAAGAGAGAGGGAAGCAGGTAAAAATCTTACCAGACTTTCTGATAGAATAAAATAGACTTTTATTGTACATAAAATGTGGTCTTAGGACTTTAAATTCAAGATGTTGCAAGACAGAGACGTATAACTACATACATTTCATTTTATAGAGCCAAAGCAGTATCATTTAATGTTTGTAGGATATATACTGTATTTCTTAGTTTACTTAATGTGTGTTTTTACAATGATTACATTTACCTAACTGGAAAATAAATAAGTCTGAAAATCTAATGCTAAATTTAACATTTGAGTCACCATTGTTTCTACAGACCTGCAACCCTAACTGTAGCAGATCAGAGACCTTATTTTAAGTGAACTGAGTGCAAGAAAGATCAAGACTGGGTAGTTCATCTGATATTGGTTCTGTTCCTGCCATTGTAAGGCTGTAGAACTGAGCATTGCAGGATGCACAGTGTTCCTCAAAGAGGATCACTGTATCTGCTTTTTTGATGCCTTCTGTTAATGAAACCCTTATGCAATAACCCTGAACTCTGGAAGAAGTAATGTAAAATTATCAACTTTTAGTAGAAAAGACCAGTGAGGCTTTTAGGTGGACCAGTGTAAATACTGATCAGTTAAATTTTCCACAGATAAGTTTCTTCTTGGAAAAAATGTGACTCTCTTTGTTGACATAGTTAAAACACTTAATAATGAAAAAATAAATCTTATGTCCACAGATAAATGATTACTGTAGTAACAATTTTGAATGAAACTGCTGATTCATTTATAATTAATGTGTTGCTTTTTCATCTTAGAACTAGATTAAAAGCAATCTCGGGGGAACTAGCTTTTTGTTTGGTGTTGTAGTTCAGCCCCGATTGGGACCAGACTACGCAGTCTCTTTCTTGCTCCCGCCACCCTCCGAGAGAATAGGGGGAGATGATATAAGGAAAAAATGGCTCTAGGTTTGAGATAAGGATGGGGAGAAATCCTTAAAGTTACCGTTACGGGCAAAACAGTCTTGACTTGGGGAAAATTATTCATTTATTTCTAAAACTAGCAGGAGAACGAGACAGGGAACAAGACAACCTCCCCCCACCCCTCCCTCTTCCCAGGCTTAACATTATCTCTACTACCTTCCCCCCCTGCAAGCGGCACAGGGGGGAAGAGGGAATGGGGGTCACGGTCAGTTCATCACACATTGTTTCACGCTGCTACTTTGTCATCAAGGGAAGAACTCCTCACATTCCTCCCCTGCTCCATCATGGGGTCCCTCCCACGGGCCACAGTCCTTCATGAAACTGCTCCGGCCTGGGTCATCTCTTCCACGGGGTGCAGTCCCTCCAGAACAGCTGCCCCAGTGGGCCCTCCACAGGCCACAGCCTCCTTCAGGCCTCCACCTGCTCTGGCGTGGGGTCCTCCACGGGCTGCAGGTGAATCTCTGCTCCTCCGTGGACCTCCATGTGCTGCAGGGGGACAACCTGCTCCACCATGGTTGTCACCACAGGCTGCAGGGGAATCTTGGCCAGGAGCCGCATTACTCCTCCCCCTCCTTTTTCACTGACCTTGGCATCTGCAGCCGTTCCTCACAACAGGCTGCCAGACGCCTCTCAGGATCCTTTTTACATCTTATTCACTTCTCATCTCCTCTCCACTTCTTGCAGCCAGGCCGGGCCGAGTTGGGCCCAGTCAGCTGCCCGGCTGGAGGCCAGAGGGTGAGGCCTCCAAGGCACACAAGGCTCGCCCCTGCCCCTCTCTGCCCCCACTCAGCTGCTTCACATCTTCTCTCCCTTTTTTTGTGTGTTTTCTCCTTCTTAAATACGTTATCGCAGAGGCGTCATCACAGAACATTCTGCTACCAATCGGCTCGGCCTTGGCCAGCAGCAGGTCTGCCCTGGGCCCGGCCGAGTCCACTAAACAAAGGGGAGCGACTTCTAGCAGTTTCCTACAGAAGCTTCCACCTTAGGCCCCCCCTCACTAAACAAAACCAGAACATTGGGTTTTGTATAATGCATAGCACAGAAGGATCTCTTAAGAACTGCATAAATAGTCTAGAATGTTTCCTCGACTTGAGATAAGTTGGCAGAAAAAAAATTTTCTAATCATCTTTTGCCCTTTGTCAACCAGCATAGTGTTGCCTTTAAAAACATATGTATTTGAAGAATATGTTGTAGGTCTTCAAGAAATTGTTGGATGAGAAAGAGGAAGAAAAAATAACAATTTAGATACTGAATAACTGCAAAAGAAGACCCACATTCAAGACAGATCTATAAATCTGTACTTTGGCTTAAAGTTGCATTCATTTCTGCAGTGATCTGGGGTCATCATCCTGATGTTTTATTCAGGTGTCCACCTATGAAATTTAGAGCTGTAAAACAAAGATTTTATTCTGTAATTCATTGCTTGAATGAACCTGTTGTTTAGAGAAATAGTGGCCTTGACTGCTATATATCCTGAGTCAAGTCTGACTGGAAAAATCTGGAAGCGTATTTGGTCAGATTTATTTGAGTTGTCAGAATGTAAAGAGATTTCTGCAGATTATTCCAATTCAGGGAAGTTCTGCTTGAGTCTGCCTGGGTTCATGCCAGACTCCACTGTACTGTGGCTCTGTACACTCCACTGTAGCTCCTGAACTTCGTAGCAGAATCCGCCTCAGAGTAAGTGAACACTGGGAGCACACTCCTCTGGATCTGTGGTATTATTGCATTTCATTTAATACAAGTATTTTTGAATTTGTACCTAGCAAGAACAGAATCAAACTGAAAAATATCCCAGTAAACACTGAAGTGGGATTCTTTCCTTGTTCAGATCTTTGCAAATTTTCTGGTAAAACAATGTGTATTTGTATAGGGAGAGTGATGGCAAAGTTTCCTAGCACTCTGAAAGAGATGTGAATTGAGCTGGCTGTCAGGTCAATTGGATTTGGGGTGAAATAACAGTGTGATCGACCCATCTTATATGAAGGAAGCTTCAATTTCTTCTTCAACAAAATACTGTCAGGACACATATGACCTTGGATGAGCGCAGGGACGTTACTTAGTCTAGGTCCTACTATAATACTGCATATATAGTTAGGTGTTAAATATGTGTTCAATTTTTACATGCCCCATTAGAAGAGGAACAAAAGATTCTGTGGCAGGAGATGTTACTCCATTTTCTGGCACTACAGCTAATTTCTCTGCAAGATGTTTCTTCATCATTGTGCCTCGGTTCATGTACAGAGAAGAGGTGTAACATTTTCCAGTGTTGCTAAATTACTCAGATAAGTCTGTGATTTATGATGATAGCAAATTCATAGAGTATCTCAACAAGTTATTTTACAAATAGACTTCTGAATGCTAGTATTCTGCATATAATTTCAGCATGTGAACTAACTCAAGTGGCTTCAAAAGCTGACCAGCATAATACACATTCCTGAAATCAATTACAGAATACTAGTATCTCTGAATATGCATTAAATCAGGCAACGATTCAGAGAATGACAATTACATGACCTGCTGCCAAGAAAGCCTCTAACATATGTGCTGACAGACAGTACTAACTGATGTAATATTTTGTAATAAGGACTTTGACTGAAAATATTAAAAATGGGGAAAATATTTTTTTCAGAGGAGGAGAAATATTTAACTTTTCAAGTCAAGTGAGTGATACAGGAAAAAAAGCTAATGCTAATAGAAGAAGATAACCTTTTTTTTTTTCACAGTGCACATTAACTGAATCTAACAGAATTCAGCTCAGCCATCCCAAAAAAGAACTAGACAGAAACAGAGGTTATACAACATAACTGACCAAAATGTTTGGATGTAGCAAACACTAGCCTTTGTACAAGGCAGTCTTTGTAAAAAGCCCTGTACAGTATGAACATGCTGGAAAGATGAAAAGCAATGAGAAAGTTGAATGTGTGAGGTCTATGAATACAGCTTTCAAAACTCTGAAGATTACAAGAGGGATTAAAAGTACACTTTGGTAATGCAATTCATGCAATGTATTAGGGGAAAATCTAACTAGGAAAGAAGGTTAAAACTGATTGACAACATGGCATTGTATTTGAGCACTTCTGTATGCAAGAATTAATGGCCAGAGAGATATTAAACTATGCAGCCAGATATATAGTCTTGAAAACACAACTGTCTTCAGTCCTTCATGACATTGACACTGGAACTTTGGTGCTATTGAAACGACGGAACATTATCTGTCTGGAAAAATCCACAATAATTTTTCTGTAATGGTTGTCAGTAGTTTTTCTATATTATTAAATGTTATTATTATATTATATCCTGAGCTCAATACAGCTTGCACATATGTGAAGCTTTATCCAAGCAAGCACTACATAAAGGACTATTTTTTTTTTCAATGTGATGTTATTTGACTTTTTGAGTAAAAAATTGAATGGAAGGAATAACCTTGTAATGGATATATCACAAAAGCATGAAAGAAATGTCAAAACCCCAAGTCCACAATACTGGCATTTGAAGTAACAATTATTATGCACAGTAGCTGGTAAACTCTGAGCAGTCAACTTAGTAAATAATCACAGGACAGGCTGGCTGTCAGTGAAAGGATCAGGTACTGGCTATTTCCTTCAGTGGGATTAGTACAGAGCCAAGTGTAGGTTGTCAATCACTGTAAAATATCTGATTCAGAAGATTTCCAAATGGACAGCAATGAGACGAAAGCATAGCACTTTAAACTACTAAGTTAGAAACTAAAATTATTTCATATATTAAGGATAACATTAAAGATATGGTGTTAAAGTCAAGGATCAATGTTTTTTAACAGTGATCAATCATCTTAGTTTCATTTCATGACCACTTCAATATCAGTCAGGAACTCACTACGCAGGATCTCAGGTTTTGCCATATGATCATCAATGACTAGGATAATGAAACTGAAGGAAGAGAGAGCATACAAAGAAAACAGATGGGCAAAAGGCACAGCAATAGCTGAAAAGGAGTGGAGCAACAAAGCTCTAGTCTTTAGTGAAAAAGACTAGTATATTACAGGACAAACTATCATCACTGTCTGTAATTAGGTATATATTTAGCTAGGTTCCCAGACGCTTCCCATTATATTTTGTCATTTGTGTTGAAAATTTAATCATATGGGCTGGAATTTTCTACACCACAACAGTAGCTGTAGACCATGTAGATTTGTATCTCCTTTAAATTTCAGGTAATATCACTAGGTAGTTTCTTTAAATTAAAACAAGTGGGAGTACATTTTTTATTGTGTTTAAAAAATCCAGAGATACTATTTTTAAGAATTGCTGGAGTTTTGAAACTAAGATTTTAAATCTGTTACATTACATGGGGTCTTATTTGGTTTATGGTTATTCCTGGTAGTTTACCAGCATAAGAAAGATTTAAGCCTAAAAAAAGCTGAAATCCTCTCAGAAATTCCTTCAGAGATGGATGGGAACAGAGGTTTCTCTAACTACTGCAAGAACTCCCTAAACACTAGTTCACGCTCACTAAGAATTTCTTCCTTCTACCATGAATTGTGTACCTGCAGGGATTTCTGCAGAAATGAAAAACCTTTGGAGCCATGGAAAGTGAAGCATGAAAGAGAACATGACCCTGTTTCACATGGCCTTCACAACTATGCCACAAAATGTAAAACAAACCATACCCACTCTCTCAGCTCTTTGATGTTTTATCACCAAGAGGGGATAGAGGTTCAGTTTTTCAGGATTTTCCTAGGCAGTTACACTCTGGGAAACATCAGACTCTCAGACAAACACTAGCATTTTACAGATCAGCTAGAACAAGATAATTCCTTGTGGGTTTATTAAGTTGTTCTTGGAGGTGCTTCTCTCATCCTACGGACCGTCTAGAGATGGAGACACTCTGCTGAGTATTCTGGGTCCAGCTCAAGGAAGGAAGGAAATCCCTGAGATCTCAAAATGAGCATTCATAATGAGCAAGGACTTGGAAATTGTAGCCTAAATCTTTCTGGAGCTTTGCTCTCCAGTTGTCGATTCAAGTTAGCCTCGCAGTCTAAGCTTCCAGAGATGAATTATGTGAATCTAACCTTGTGTTACCACAGCTCCTTCTCATTTAGTGTGTCTGAAAATGTGTATCTGAGGAAGTGAGGGGAATGGATGAGAGGGGAGGAAGTCTTCAGAGGCTTGTGTGGGTAAAGTTTTATTTCTATGTCTGAAACTGTTTTCGATAAGAAACAGTGGTTATATTGGAGGTTTCAGATTTAAATCAGCTGATGTACAAGTCTTTTCATGTACTTTTCATGATGTATGACACTTTAAAATATTTTAAGATTGTGTATTGATCATAAGAGAGAAGAGGAAACTGAAACTGAAATAGCAATATTTCCTTTCTGAAGACAGACAGTAGGTGAAACTTGGAAAAGATTCTGAATGGAAGAGATATTAATCTCACAGAAAAGTCATCCAAGTTGCCTTTACATTGAATTAAAGCAGGAGCTCCATCTGTACCTGAGTTGGGAGGAAGCAGAATAAAGGAAGAATTCCAGCACTGATGCAGTGTCTAGGGTGAGGAAGCCATATGAATATGTGTTCAGAAGCTTTCTGACTGAACACTGCCCTAAGAAGTATGTCTTGCATAAGATGTCCTCAAATGTATTGGAATTATGTGTTTCAATTTCACTTGTATCGTCTTTATTTCCCAAACTCGTAATCATTCCTGTCTAAATCTTTCTCTAAAACCTTCATAAATACATCAGGAATTTGTTGTGCTGAATAGCCTAGTACTGTAGGACAAGATTGATGAGGATGAAACCAGAGAACTGAAGATAAAGTGCTGCAAGGAAAGAGCAGATGAATATATAGGAAGAAATACTGTCATTCTGGAGATAACACTACTTCAAAGATGTGCTTGTAGAGCTCAGAGTCTGGGAAAGTAGATGCTGACTGAAATATGCTGAGCCATAGTCTGCAGAGCTGAGTTTGGAGGCTTGTGTCACTAACAGATGGAGTTCAGGAAGGAAAAGATTACACATTGTGTGATCTCTTTTGAAGCTGCTTAGAGATATCTTGGTCTGAATTCCATGGGTGCACTGTACTTGTTCTTCTATTAAAGTAAGTGAGTTGGTCAAATAGCTGAAAAAGAGGATCCCTGAGATCTGCTTTCAAAATCAAAGCGTTCAAGATGTGTGAAATGGTCATTTTAGCATAGGCTTTTGGCAGTTTTGTTCTCCAGCTACAAAATGAGTTGACCCTACAATCTAAGCTGATAGATATTCTGTGAAGATAAATTTGTTAGTTCCTTTGAAATTAAGGAATTAATTACATGGTGAAAGGAATAGGAAGAAAATAATTGTTTGTAATACAAATTCTGAAAAGTACTTGGTTAAACAGGCATATGGACTGGATTGGAAGATCAAAGCAGTTATTGAGAAGATATTAATGAAGAAGGAGCAGTGAGAAAAACAAATTAAAAAAATCTGTGTCAGGACTGTAGCCAAAGTAAGCACAGGGAGGTGAAATAAGACTGTATATGTTATATATACAGTTATAGTTACATTCTCCATTCTGTAGAATATAAAGGACATATAAATATACACATGCTTTTTTTTTGGAAGGATATTTGTGAAATCAAATGCTTATATGGTAGCAAATGCCAGAATTGCAGACAGTAATGAAAATTGAATGAGAGAGAATCTACTTCCCAAAATATAGTGTGGAAAAATAGAAAATATTTAAATTCAGCCTGAATATAAATCATATGCAGACATTTCTGTAAGATTTCTTACAGTATTAGGTGACAGATGCTGAGAGAAACATATCAGCAATAGCTGCAGCCTAAAAGTTGGAAGTTGGATGGTGCTCAAGGGCATTCCTGTAGCCTCCTTACCAGCTGAAGATGATTTTGCAAGCCTGCCCAGTCTAGCAGTTAAGGAGCTCTAGCCCCTCCAGTACAGAGTTAGCTGCACTGATTGAATACGCTTCTAACCCTTCCTATTTCTCCTGTCATCCTCTCTGGGTTTTTGCTGTTATTGTTGTTGTTTTTCTTATGTGGATATTATCTTTTTCTATATTTCAGTCCTGGATCCATTTCACAAAAAGAAGCAGAAACCAGACAAATTGATGACATGAATTTATGAAAAGGAGGACTGGCTCAAGAAACCTGATTAACTTGTTGGAGTAAATGACAATAAGAGATGACAAGAATTGGGGAAGAGAGTGAATATATGTGGACATCAATAAGTCCTTTCATATAAGAGGTTGCTAAATACATTACCAATGGTGAATTTTTTCATGAATATTTAACTTAGCTATCAAGGTTATAGCAATAAGTGAATACAGACTAAGAAGGAGGAGAGGTAGATTGTACAATTCTGATGAACAATGCTTTTTTATTGTAAATGGTTATTTTAATTTTATTTCTTAAGCTTTCAGTTACTCATTATTTGCCACAGATGTTGGTTATTTGGCAGGAGAACCCCTCTTGGACTTCAGAAACTGCTTTTATTTGTCTTGTGACTTTCTGTTCTGATTTAGATAGTGAAATTTTAGTAGTCTATCCAAATTAATGGAGATTGTGAAAACAAACTCATACCACTTATTCATCACTGCCATATAGCAAAGAATAGCTGAAGTGAAAGACAACAGGATATAAGGAAAGGGTGTGAGCTTTCCCCAAGAGCACAAGGACTGACCAAATGATGCATTTCTCTCTCCTCTAGAAGGGATTAACAAAATCCTGCATAGGAAAGGACAGAACCAGCAGGTACATTACTGCTTTGCTGCAGTTTCCTCAGGGTCAAAACTTTACACAAACAGCTAACAATCTCTCTGAAACTGAACACAGAAATTGAGGTTGGATAGAAAGAGCTACAGTGGAAAGCAAGACTTCTTTTACCTATCCTTCAACTGGTAGTATAACATCTTTGGGTCATATGCCTGGTATTTCCTCATTCTCCTGTGTTACCTAAGTTCACAACTTAATGCTCCTTTAGCAAAAGTCATGTGAGCATTTGTGATTCATGTGAGCATTTTTGATAAACATGAGCATGTTTTAAAATGAAAGTAGAAGAAGGATGTTGTACACTGTGCTGGTCACCATATTGCAGGAAATAAAGAATCAAAAATGACACAGATGTCAGGTAGAATAATAGAGAGGTTATGGCCTATACTGCTATGTGAAGCTATAAAAACTTAGTATTGATTTCAAAACAATTAATTAAGAAACAATATGTTGTTGACATACATAACTAAGAGGGTTAGAGGAAGTAGATACATAAAGTGCTTTGAAAGATTAAAACTTTGGGAGGAATAAAGCGTGAATTATGGTAAAAGATTAACAGATATTTCATTAGAGGTAATTATTATGTAAAAGAAATAAAAATTGTGTCTTCTTGAGTTGTTCTTGATTTACGATACTTCAAGTATAAATCTGGATCCAGCTCAGAGAGCTGTATTGGGCTTACCTGGAAAGGTTTTGGTGATGAAGGTTTGCGAGGGTAGTCTGTGTGAGAAGACACCAGGAGCTGCCACCATGTCAGACAGAGCCAGTTCCAGCCGATTCCAACAGACCCACCAGTGGTCAGAGCTGACTGATGTTGGTGGTGCCTCAGTGATAACATATTTAAGAAAGGATGGAAAATGCTGTGCAGCAGCTGTCAGAAGGAAGAGTGAGAAAAATGGGAAAGAAACAGCCCTGCAGGCATGAACATCAGTGAAGAAGGAGGGGGAGGAGGTGCTCCAGGCGCGTGGATTCCTCTGCAGCCTGTAGTGCAGCCCATGATGGAGCCGGCTGTCCTCCTGCAGCCCATGGAGGCCCACGGAAGAGCACAGATGGACCTGCAGCTCTTGGAGGACCCCACGCCGGGGCAGGCGGATGCCTGAAGGAGGCAGTGGTCCTGTGGTGCTGGAGCAGGCTCCTGGCAGGAGCTGTGGCCTGTGGAGAGAGGAGTCCACACAGGAGCGTGTTTTCTGGCAGGATCTGCAGCCCATAGAAAGCCTACACTGGAGCAATCTATTACTGAAGGACTCTACTGCATGCAAAGGACCCATGCTGGAGCAGTTCGTGGAGGACTGTATCCCATGGGAGGGTCCCTATGCTGGATCAGGGGAACAGTGCAAGGAGGAAGGAGTGGCAGAGACAAAGTGTTATTGTTGTGTTTAACCCTGGCTGGCAACGAAGCCCCACACAGCCACTTGCTCACTGTCCCCCTGTGGGATGAGGGAGAGAATTGGAAGGGTAAAAGTGAGAAAACTCATGTGTTGAGATAAAGACAGTTTAATAGGTAAAGCAAAACTTGAGCACACAACAAAGCAAAATAAGGAATTCACTCACTACTTCCCATTGGCAGGCAGATGTTCAGCCGTCTCCAGGAAAGCAGGGCTCCATCACACATTATGGTTACTTGGGAAGACAAAACACCATAACTCCAAATGTCCCCCTGCTTCCTCCTTCTTACCCTAGCTTTTATTGCTGAGTATAACATCATATGGTACGGGACATCCCTTTGGTCAGTTGGGGTCAGCTGTCTCCACTGTGTCCCTTCCCAACCCTTTGTGCACCCCCAGCCCATTCACTGGTGCAGAAGAGGCCTTGGCTCTGTGTAAGCACTGCTCAGCAGAAGCTAAAACATCCCTGTGTTATCAACACTGTTTTCATCACAAATCCAAACTATAGCCCTTTACAAGGTACAATGAAAAAAACAATCTCTATCTCAGCCAAAACCAGCACAGTTATGAACTGACCGCAAACCCCATTCCCCATCCCCCTGCACTGCTTGGGTGGGGAGGAGGTAGAAGTGTCAGAAATGAAGGAGTGAAGTTGAGTCTGGGAAGAAGAGGAGGTAGGGGGAGTGTAGTTTTAGTTTGAGGGTTTTTTTTGTTTCTCACTGTCATGGTCTATTTTTAATTGACAATAAATTAAATTAATTAATTAAATTAATAGAATCATAGAATGGTTAGGGTTGGAAGGGACCTTCAAAGGTCATCTAGTCCAACCCCCCTGCAAGGAACAGGGACATCCCCCACTAGATCAGGTTGCTCAGAGCCCCATCCAACCTGGCCTTGA
>JAAGAY010013374.1:13705-53401 GCA_011801015.1 Ardeotis arabs | reverse complement strand
CAAAAAAAAAGAAACAAAAAAAAAAAAAAAAAAAAAAAAAAAAGGAAAGAAAAAAAGGAGAGAAACGGAAATGTTGCAAGTTTATCTTCCTTCAGTTTACCACTTATGAAACCATGCCTTACCCCTCTCTTCCTTGCCGAGGTAAGCATGAGCAAGAGCCTCTACACACACCGCAGCTGGTTTCAGCAGCGTTTTCATATTCCTCCTCCAGTGCAGCAACACAGCGAGAGCTGCCCTTCATCTGCGCCCTGGACACTCGGCAGTACTGGGTAACAATCCGGTGAATCTCTGTCTGCACAGCAATCGAGTGCTGTACCTCATACAAGCAGCACGCACTGGTACTCATCATACACGCTAATAAAAATACTTTCATTTTCAGAAAATTAATCCTGATTTAGAGAACTATAAAGTGGCATCTGATCCTGTAATATCTTACTCAGTAGGATCAGGACTTCCGCTGGTTAACAGGGTCTGTTTTACATTAATGTACACACAAAGAAGGCAGCTATGAAACAGAGAGCGCCCTAATAAATTTGCGGATACTTCTGAACTACAAGCGACTACAAGGACGTTGGAGGGCAGGATCAGAATTTATAACCACCTCGACAAATCATACAAACAACCGGGCTGGAGGGAGACCAAGACACTGTTCAGTACGGAGGAGAACACAGCATGCCTGCCAGCGAGAAATTCAGTTGTTACATGGCAGTTTTCTGTAAGAAAGAATTTGGGACTGCAGTTTGCTAACTGAACGTGACCGAACAATGTTATGAAAGAGGAAGAGACCTTAAAATAGGAATAGGGCTTGCAAAACACACAGTAGTCCTTCCACACTGCTCAGTACTACTTAGGCTCCAACTGGAGTGAGATATTTAGTGTGGGGCACCACTTGACTTGAAGACCAAAACAAAGCTCTAAAACATGATTTACAGAGAAAATCTAAACAGATCAGAGCTATTCAGCCTACAAAGAAGAAAATTTAAAAGGAACATGAGAGCAATTTGCAATACGTAAAAGGTTGTTACCGAAAGAAATAATTTGTTTTCCATATCCAAGACATACAGAACTTGAACGGCTGCACGCAAGGAGGGCGCATTTCTGCTCCATTAAAGGCAACACAAACCAGGACATTGGTTACCAGTTTGGCTGAGTCATAAACAGTGACTTGCAGAAGACCATAATTTCAAAGCTAGATCTAGTCCAACGATCACTGAAAGTCAATGGGATTATTTTCTGCAGGCTTCAGTAGGCAAGGGATTGAACATAGGAAAGCAAAAGAGCCCAAACAAAATTCACACCGCACTTATGTATAAATACAAAGCTTAATGCAAAAAGAATAAGCTACGGCAGACTGCACGTCCAATAAAATGTGGAGAACACGCATTTTCTAACATTTCAGCTGGGTATTACACCACAAAAGGGGCAATTATTTAAATAGTATGGCTAGTGGTGCTAGAGAAATTTCTACAGAAGTCAGTAAAAATATATTTCTTTCCAAAAGTTCAAGGGAAGTCTAGTGCCTTTGGGTAGAAAGACACTAATATGTGGCATGACCTCAGCAGATCTTTCAGACCCCATTTCGTTCACTCATTAGAAGGTAATTACAGCTACGGGTTTCTTCACATGAGTTCACACGCTGAGTTCCTGTTAAGGACAGATGTATTTTGCAGTCGCAATCTCGCATGTTCCTGAATATCATCTTCCTCTTAGCAGTGATCTGCAACGCTTCCAAGGTCCTGCTGTCATGGGTGTCTAAACCAAGCCCCAGACAATAGCAAACCTCTGGGGTCATGAAAGTGACATAAGGGAGGGACAAGACATTTTAGGGACGTAAGCAAAGTCTGAAACATCTGACTTGATCATTCTTACCATTATATTACAGGTGGATCTTGCTCAGGTTCATGTAATTTCCCCTTTCTATCACACACAAAGGCTCCCCACTGCCTCTCCCGAGCACTGCAATGCAGCTCATTCCTCTGGTGAACAAGTGCCATCCCAACAGCCATCCTCTTGCCAGCTCCAGAAAAACTCAGAAAATCTCCCAACTTACTTTCTCATATATAGCAGATCTCAAATATACTTCAAAAGACATCAAACACTAATGTTTACATTTCCTAATATCTCTTACAGGGCCATGGAGCTCACAGTGCTCTTGAAGAGCACTGTGGTCAGTTACTGCTGTTTTCATAAAATAGTAACATCCTTCACAGATTTTAGTCTTTGGCATTTGCCTTCTTGATAGCTAGTATAAAATTCAGATTAAAAATGTTTAAAAACGTTTAACCACCAAGGGCTGATGACAGTGTTATTTCCATTAATAGCAGAGTAACTATGTGTGAACACGCAGATCAGTCCGTAACAGCATTTCATCTCTTTCTTTGCATTAAGCATGCTACAGCTGGCACGGGGCTCCGCTCAACAACCGAAGCAGATGTTTTACCTCTATTTTGAATCTGGAACATATTAGTGACATTAGCTTGATTCAACATATCCTGATAATATCCTCGTACTCGTCATCAATCAAACTATTGAAGCTACATAGGAAAAAAAAAAAAAAAAACAAAAAAACCAAAACCAAGCTTTGCTGATGAATGCAATGTCAAGTAGCCAGGTCAAAGAAATTAAACAGAAATTTTAAAATTGGTTTCACTTCAGAAACCAGTTCAGGATCTTCCAAGCGCAATGCATCTGACTGTGACAAATCAGCAGCTTCAGAGTGACTTTGTACAGACGCAAATTAAACCAATGATGAGCCTGAGAGCTGTAATGAGCTATTACCCTCTTTCTTCCAACAAGTTACCATCACAACTTATGAACACCTTGTCTGGATACCCTCTGGAAAGGCTGCAAGATGTCTCTGAGACTACTGTCACAGTTTAGGGAGTTAAGGTGAATCTTTCCTTCATCATGCACAATCCCATGCATTAAACATATCTCCATATTTGAGAAAAATCAATCTTGACTGAGAAGCATCAGGCAGAAATGTAAGTGCATCCATTCTCATCAGCTGAGGAAGTAGGATACAAGTCTTTCTCCATCTACTACTTCTCAAGGAGCTTCCAGCCACAGTCACAATCTCTTGCTGAAACCCTTCAGCACTGAGAAAGGTGGGGAGAAAGGGACGCAGTGCCCCAGCAACCAGTGCAGGTGACTCATTTTGTACACGCAGCTCTCCTCATCTCTGCCACTTCCAGTTCCGGCCACACAGTCAAGTGGTAAGGCGTGCAGTCAGAGCCCAGCTATGTTAGAGACTCCCTCTCTGTCCGCACCACAGCTAGACACTTTGATTCCCCCTGCGCCTGGCATAATCATTGCCTAAACGGAGCTTTCTTCTCTGGAGACAAAGGTTTGGTGTGGGGTGCTCAGCCACAGAGTGACCATCCCAGCCAGGTCAAGACAATCCCCGCTCATTTCGGAACAGAGGCTCATAAAAGCCTCCTTGCAACAGAGGAGGGCAAAGAATCCTCAAGTGAACAAAAGGGAACACAGGAGAGAGAAAGAGTGCCGTCCATTTCCCATGCCCCTCTGCAACACAAGTGGCTCAGGCAAGCCAGAAAGCGGAGAGGAAAAAAAAAACAATAAAAAAAACCACAAGCCAATTTTTACAAAACCCTTTTTAATCCCCAACTGCAGGTGCCATTTGTAATCCATTTTTTGTTTTGCTAGAGAAGCCACTGCTTATTAAAGCTGAAAGAAAGTCTAATTAGACTTGTGTAGCCTAACACTTCAGCCTCTCATTTTCAGTGAACCCTTCCACTTCAAAAGTGAAAACCTTACTATTCTGTGTTGTTCTGTCATCCATTGCAAGTCTGATGCCGAAAGGAACACTTGCAGAAAGGAACACTTTAAGGTTTGAAAAAAATATATTTTTTCTTAAAAAAATATTTTTCCTTAAACAGAGGTTTTATGTGAAAAAAACAACAAATCTGTATCTTGAGTCTCAAAAGACTACAGATCACAATCTCCTCTCATGCTCTTTTGTAAATATTCCTCTATTAATCTTGTCAAAATTAGCCCAGTAAATACGCAACGTAACTACAAAATAAAAAGCAACCCACCAGCACTTAATCAGTGAACGCATGTAACTGCTTGTTGTCAAGGCACTGCCCATGTGCTCTGCATTCATTTTTGCCTGTGCTGGTAAGCAGGGCATTATTCTCAACCCCTCTCTAATGACAACAGCAGAAAGAGCCGGTGACAGCTTGATCAACTGCCTAATGAGATCAGGAAAGCTGAATTACAGTAACCTAGCTAAAGGATAAAACCAAAACAAACCAGAGGATTTCCCAATCCAGTCTGACGTTACCGTTCTTTTATGATCCCTTGGCCACCCACTCTGGCCACACCACCACAGATGCCTGTGGTATTTGAACATTTCCTTTTAACAGGGAGCTCTTCAGGTCGTTCTGCCCATCAGAGAAGAGGATGCTTGAGAAAGAGCACAGGGAACATATCTGCACTGACACCAGTTATCTCAGATGCCGTCTTTAGAAAGGAGATACCTTTCTGGGATCATGCTATGGGAGATGAACCCCTTGCATGAACTCAAGAAGGAGGTGTTCATCTTACAGCTTCCCTTCTAAATCCCATGTACATGTCAAACCAAAGTCTGTGGAACTAATTAGTAATCATCTCCATTCATTTTCATAGCTCTTTACAAGCGACTCAAGCAAAGCATCAGAAGCTAGTGAGATGTGAGAACATCTAAGCTACGCCCAGACTTAGCTCTTCCCTTGCTCAACTCTTTTTCAAGGAACTGGTTTGGTAAACCACCGTCCTATTTTGTTGTCTGGTTTGTCCATTCTCAGGCCACCCTGCCACTCTGCTAAACAAAGCAAATCTCTCTGTGTCTCACAGCCTCTTCCTCTTAGTTCTTGTGAAGCTCTCACCTACTTTTTATGGTGATGATCGCAATTCAAGACCTGTATGTCTCTTTCTCTGATGTCTTTACACTGGTGCATGCGGCTCACCACTGGCTACCCAACACTTCAGAAGAGTACGTAGGAAAGCACAGTCTTGCTGTGTTACAGACCTTAGATTTTCAGGATAGGACAAACAAAATGCATTTAAGGGCCACCTAACTCTGTTTGCACTCAAGTTGATGGCAAAACCTTTCAAACTACGCCAAGAGACTGAGAGCAATGCTTGGTGCTTTTAAAAACCCCACCCTCAACATATGATGCTGCATGGTCTTTCAGAGGGATGCAGAAGGTTTCAGAGGGGTGGGAAAGGTTGTGCCATCTCACCTTCTTAATTCACCATGACTGCAAGGAGTTAAAAAAAAAAAATAGGAAAGAAAAAAAAGAATCAGTCTGTTCCCAAAAGTCTGCCCAACTGCTTTCACTCAAAATTTTGCATGAGGAAGTACAGGACTCTTCTGCTTGCGACCACTTCACGTAGGCTCCAGATTCCCTTCTCCTCTGAGGTAAGATGAGTGGGACGACAGTTTTTCTACTCTATCCACAAAGTCTCATCGAGCAACTGAAACTACAGTGTAAATGGGACTTGCCCAAGGGGAATTCAGTCCCAATGCACTGAGCTCAAACAATGGCTGGCAGAGAGCTTTAAGCCATGGGAATACGGTGATGTTAGCAAAAAAGGTGGATGTACACTTCTCCATCCCAGGGAGACGCGTGTACAGATGATTTCAGGCTGTTTAAACACAGGCAGAATTTTGAGGTAGAACCTAGAGAGAGAAAAGCAGCAAAGTCTTCCTGGTGACAACAAGCCACCCACAGCACCCTGTCCCCTGCTTTGGAGTAGTCAGCTCTGCAGTCTGGACTTCAGATCTGACTGGACCAAACTGGGACTGCACTGGTCCTGCCCCTCCAGGCCTCAACAGCAAGAAGCTATGCTGCTACATGTTTTAAGCAAGGCAATCTGGATTTTCAGTGGTCTCAGTTATAACCTAATTCAGACTTCCAACTTGTAAGCTGGACATCTTGTAAAATTTAGAAGGTGAAATCCATACAACTATAAACAGCAGAGTGAAACACAGGAAATCTCTCATTACCTTCCATGCCATAGACCATGGGGGCCGACTGCATGTCTGATGTATTCTAACTCCAGTTCCCCTGTTCCCTGAAAATGTTTGGGTCCTAGAGGCATTTTAAGTATTTCTCACTTGAATTTTATTTCTGTCTCTACAGGAGGAGGAAAAAAAAAAAAAAGAAAAAAGAAAAAACTCTGCTCCAAGTCATATTAAATATTTGAACAGACTTCTGCAAACCAAGAACAAGACATTTCTAATCTAGGTCATCTTATAAAGATATTACAGTGTCACTGTGCTAAATTTCTACTCTCCGAGACAGAGCTGCCACTAGCTAACTTGCTGCACTGACACAGACTCTGAGAAAAGCCTCAGGAAATACTTTAGGCAGGTTTCTGTGAAGAAAGAAAAACACAAATCACATTTCTAAATGGCTGCACCCAACTCCACCAGCCCGCTCTCTTTCAGTTAATGGAAGTAGCACACAACACAGCTTGCACTTGTAGGAAGCAGCAACCGATAACACGCCAGTCTTTTTGCCGTTTTTCACTGGAGGGCTATCTGACTCCAGCTTTCATTCAGCTTGCTGTATTAAGAGAGCAAAGGTTGGCCACAATGCACTCCGAGTTTGCTAAGCAGTGTTTAACAGAGATAAGGGGGGAAGTAAATCACAGCTGGACGTCATTACTCAGCCTCCAGCCGCACTCAACTCAGACTGCATGTGCGCAGTTACCTCCAGTCCCAAGCCGACATATCCTTTGCTATGCAAATCCTACATCTTTCATCTTCGCAACCTGCTACATCTTTCTTATTGACCGAGTTCAGCTACTTTCTCTTGCTCTCCTGACAATTCATGTCAAACTGATCCTTCCTGCCAAGCTTCCTGAAGGCTGGGATAGCATGGGAGAGGAAGAGGCCCTGGGAGCTGCGACTTTGCAGGGAAGAATCATGATTGCTAAAGCCAAATCAGTGACAAATATTGGAAAGCAAAGAGGAATAAATACCGTGTTCTCCCTCGTTTGCTACAAGCATGAGAGCTCATAGATACTCAAACATACAAGGTCTCTGATGACCACCATCCGTGTCCTCTGCAGCTGCCCTCCTGGCTACATTCACGGAGATACAGACTCCACCTTTCCAGAGCAATGTCACTTGATAAAGATTTGTGCCTTGAATATGATAAACAGAAGTAACCAGAGAAATGAAAGGCAGACTACCTGCCCACTGCAACAAGTCAGGGTTTTTTAATTACAAATGAAGAATTACATTTGTTTTTAAAAAGGGACAGAAGTCGAATAGCCAAACTGAGGGCTACCACTGAAAACCAAGCCCTGAAATGCAGAGTTTAAGGAAAGTTCACCATGTGTACAGACTGAACTCAGACCTGTCTTGCTTACTGAATGCAACCCTGTTAATTACCAGCATTACACACTGCACTGTGACTCAGGGCAGACAGCAAGATGCTCTCTTCCCATTATCAGGAAGCACGACTCAGTTTTCACGCCTTCATGAACTGTCAGCTTAAAAAAAAAAAAAAAATTACATGACCTGTCATGAAGGTGAAGCAGCCTTCCTAGGATGAGTACAATTCACAGTGGTGTCCCCACAAGCCTTGACTGGAAATTCAGAAACAACACAATGAAAAAGAGATTAAAGAATGTACATATTAAAGATTACATAGCTTTAAAACAAGAGCAAACCTTTAGAGCTATCCAGGATGGATTTATGAAAACTATCAATGTTATCCAGCACCTAGAATGATCACTTCAGTTCAAACCACCACATACTGCACTATTTTAAAAGTCTGTGTTTCTAAAAGTCAAGAATTACACCCTGAATTAGAGTCTTCAAGCTTGCCCTATCAGAGTGTTGTCTTTGTACACCTCTGTCCGAAGTTTATTCTAGAGTCTCTAATTTGTGCTATTTTTAAAAAAAGGTGGTAAGAAATCTTATTCTCACGGTCAGAAAACCACTTCTCACATTCATTTCTCCTAATCGTTCCTCACAAACATTGCTGCTCAAACACCATCATATCTTCAAAGTGTAATTAAGATGTTCTAGATAAATGAACAAATGACAAGTCTGTTTGCACGATGAGAGGTGAAAAAAAAAAAAAAACCCACCCTGAACAAGCTGGAGGCTCCTGAAGCCTATAAGGGGATAACTTTGCTGGTTTATAGCAAATCAGAATTGCGTTACCTAAAATTGATTATAATTGACAGGTAGATGAAAGGCTGTATTTACAAACCTTCACGAAGGTGACGCCGACAGCTACAATGAAACCCATAAATCAGAAGAAATGGACAGATTGATGCTTCTGCCAAAAGCCATTGGAGGTGTCTCAGACAGACAGCGTTTTACATGCAGCCTGTGCTACAGCAGCTGAGCAGAAGAGTCGGGAAGTGCTTCTCCCCAAGCTGCCCATCCCTGGGGCACAGATCCATACCGCTCATTTCCATTGTTCATTTTGACAAGTGCCAAAAGTCATATCGATGCCGGTAAATGTGTGTGCCGTTGCCTCCAAACTAAACAAAGCACTCATTGCACTTTGTGAGCAGAACTAGACAGGTAGCAGGAGACTGTCAGAACTGCACGTGGCAAAAAAATACATCCACTGCATATGTCAGATTTGCAGGTGCTCTAAACACATCTCCTTGGTCTGAAGATCTCCCTCTCACCAGTTCAGCATCTCAGCAGAAGCCACCTGCACTGCCGCATTTCCCTTTTCCAAACCGGGGCTCAGAGCCACCATGCTTTGCAGTTGGAGAGAGGAACAGGTTTTCATCCCACAATCTCAAAGCACTTCATAAGGGTGGATCCCAACTTCACAGACTAAGAAACAAGCACAGAGAAGCACATGTAAAATCGTTACAGGAGTGATTCTCCTTTCAAGTATTTTCAGCTTTTATGCTTTCAACATTTGCAAAGCTGTGAAAATATTTCTCTAGTACCTTTTGTTGAGTGACAGCATTATTAAATTTCATAAGTAAATTGGCATTTATAGAAGTGGTGATAAGATCTGTAAATTAAATCCCAGGCACCAGAACAAATGGAATTACAAGAAGCTAGGAAAAAAAGGTTTGTGCTCTCTTCTTCATCCTGTTCCACCCAAAAAAGGCATTTACATGAACAGAAAACCAGGCATTCATAATCTGTACGGCATCACAGCACTGGGGTCACATCTGCCTACCCACCATTCATTCAAAAAGTCAAATTTCCAAGTCCTTGTTCGTGCCTATTCTCTGCCATTACTTCATCTCCACTCCCAGCTGCCTGCTTTCTCCTATGGAGGCACGGGGTCAGGCTGTGTCCCAGCCCCTTCCCAAGGCAGGTGCCACAAAATCAAGTCAGGGCTGTATGAAAAATGACACCTAGCTCTCCATCTGGTTGTAAAACCAAAGATGCATATGCACATACTTAAAACACTTCTCCTGAAAGGCAGTCCATCAGAACATCAACTGGACACAAAGATTTCCAAAGGGAAACCATGTTAAGTGACTGAAAAAAACCACATTCGTATCAATGAAGAAGAACCCAACACAGGGGAGTTTCACAGCTGAGGCACTGCAGATGCGGTGGAGCAGGCAGATGAGGGACACAGAGAGCATCAAGCTGCTCAGGCCTCTTAATCTCCATGGCCGCAGAGCATCCTGGTTACGTCAGAGGAACTTGGGAGTTAAGTGCCCAGCTGTGTTCATCACAGCTATAAAAAGCCAGGAGAGAAGACCTGGGCACTGAGGAAAGAAACATAAAGATTAATGGCTTTAGGGAACCTTTTTGCACACTTAGTTCCCACCGCCAAGGTAATATTTTATTTCTATTGCCTTCAGCTGGACTCCTTAGACACCACTGCTCATTCCCACGCTGGCCTGTGCATTGAGAACCCAGCCGGAGGGAGAGCTGGGCAGCCCAGGGACTCGTCCTCCCTTCCTTCCTAAGCGGCCAGCCATTAGTCACGAATCAGTCCCAAGGAAAGGAACTGGATTAGCAATTGTTCACTTTCTAGCACACTGCTGTCTTGTATCACACCAAAAATTCCGCCAACGCCCTCAGTCACACAGATGGCACAATAATTAATGTACTGCTAGAGGGAAAATTATCTTCCCCGCCCCTTCACCCCATGGGACTGGTTCAGAAATCAAAGCAGAGCAGCGAGAAGCCCTGCATCCCCAACACCCACACACACTTCACAGGGTCTGTCCTTTAGGTACCAATTACCACAGCTGTCAGCTGCCCAGCACCCCCAGAGGACAAAACACATCCCATATCTAAGGAGACAGCATCACGTCAGAGAAATAACCAACCATTTCTCAGGCCCACAGAAGGAGGAAAGGGGGAAAGCGGGAAAGGGGGCAAGGGGGAAAGGTAATTTTACTGTGCTATAGATACATAAGATGAAAAGTAATTTGTGGAAAGTATAAAGCAGAAAGCAAGAAATATACATTGATTTTCATTTCCCAAAATATTTAACCATAGGCTGTTTTTTGCAACTGTATCTCACAGAGCTGCCTAAATCCACTGCCAGCCATGGATTCAGCAGTGTTTCCAGGCTCATAGTGTAACTCTGGAAGCACTACATCGTACATGTCCCCAAGACACCTGCCCAACACAAGACTCTGACTGCCACTGCTGATACCTGAACACGATCCCAGGCAGCAGGTAACTGCAGCCTGCTTCTGACATGGGATTCACTGATAAAGTCCCCTCGTAGGAAAAGAAGGGTTAATTATCTCTTTAAAGAACTATAATTAGTCCAACAGGAAAGTCAATTCTGTCTTCCTGATTCAGCGACAGTGAGTGCCAGGAAGGGCAGATACACGCATGCAGGGAGGGCAGATACGCGCAGCGCCCAAAGCGAGCCCTGGTCCAGCCCTGCTACCTTCAGCACAACCAAGCACCATGCCTGCCTGCCTGCTCTGACACCGGAGTTTACAGGAGGGACACGGGCCCATTTCTCTTTAGTAATCTTGTTTATAAAGTATAACCCTTTGCTGGTTTTTGTTTGCTTTGTTTTTTAAATCTGACTAGGAAACCCAAACTGCCATACCCACCTCTCCCACACCAGTGCTGCTTGAATTTCAAACACAGATGTTTTGGGTTTGTTGGGTTTTTTTCAGTTTTCAAAGACCAAGGAACTCTAGTATAATGCAATTACAATAAGTGGGTTCTAAATAAGACCTTCAGAAATTATCAGTTCCTGTAGTTGATATATGCAGCTTGCTTTGTAGATCTAGTTAAATAAAACATTAAAATGTAATATTGGATGAGTTTTACAATCCTTTTTTCTGCTGTGTAAATTTAATTTCATTTATCAGTTCAGCCTCAAGTCAGGAGTTCAATATTTAGTTCCTATAGTTAATTACGTTTTCTTTTCATCATGGCCTTTTCCAGATAAATGTTTAATCAGGGTGTTCACTGTAATATAAAAGTTGCTAGAGTGAAAAGAATGAAGTAATAATGTTCTCATCCTTATACATAACATCGTATGTTAAATTCTAGAAGGTTGATTAAAAGAGGGCAACAATGTCACTGAATGAAGGACCCGCTAATAAGCCCTCAAGGAGAAAATTAGCTAAGTAGTGGTAAAAATTAACAACCAGAATATGAAACTATCATACCTTTTAGAGACTATCAGGGACCCATTCATGCTTCAATAAGATGCAATAAAAGCAAAATACAAATTTAAGTTCAATGCATCCCAATTTGATCCATATGATACCTGGGACAACCATTCCATAGCCGAAAATGCAGCACGGATTTATTGATCTACATAACGCGTCAGGTTTGGAGGCAGAACCAGCAGCTCACATAATGGCATTATCAGAGAACCATTACCTGATCTATCACTTGCACACTGGATCTGAGACTAGAAGTCCAATCTTTGTTATTCCAGTAAAAAAAAAAAAAACGTGTCCTGATACCAGTTCCCCGTGACCCCAGACCCTCCTATTTCATGCGAGTGCAAGGAAGGGCTAATGCTTATTTTTGACAGCATCTATCTGCAATGTGAGTGATGAGCATTGATACTGCTGCCATCAGTTACCCATCTTTCATTCTGTCTATGCCCACAAGGAATCACTTTATGTTCCATGATTATTCAAAATAAAACATGCTATGGATCAAACATTTCAGCTACTAGAAAACAGGTAAATTTACTGTAAAACCTGCTGCATGAAAAATTACATATCTCCTACATATTGCCAGGTAGTTCTTCCTGGCAATGTCTGCGTAATATATATATTCTCTCCCCAGTTTTGCCTGGTGTACAGTCCTGTTCTCTGCACCTCTTTTTCTTTGTTGTAGTCACCAATGAGGCCATTTCTTCCTGCAAAAATTACTCATTTGTAATGGGCACCATCAGTCTTCTGTTACCATCTTTGCTTACTGTGAGGAGACCACACTTCTAACTCGTCTCTTTCCTAATTGTGTAAAGACATGTTGTTCATCAAACCCTATCTACAGAGGAAGTATCTTTCTAAACTAGGCAGGAGGTAGCTGCTTTGCTTCATAAAATGTGAATTATTGCTTGGATTTTTCAGCAATTTTTTTCATTTAGTGTCAAATAGTTTTTTGACATTTAAACTTGAAGCAGCCACATAAATCTTCTGAAAATACGTAACATGAATTGGATTTTTAGAGAAGCCTTCTTTAGGAAACTCTGCAAGGTTTTTCTTATCCATCAACATCCTCCATTTAGCAGCGTGAAGAATGCATGCCTTCAGTTCTTCCTGCCTGTCTTCTGTGCCCACAGAAGTTAGAGTCTAACGGCCACGAACCCAGAGCAGAGAGGGAGGCATTCCTTATGCCGCAATCAAATCTGCCAGAACTTGTCCATCAGAGTCCTCATACGGGGCAAAAAAAAATCCTCTCTTGCAAGGGTTCAACACGGTTAAAATTAGTGTGGAGAAAAACCAAAGAACGTAGAGTGCTTCAAATGCCCCATGCTGGACTGCTGTTGATGCTTTGAAAATCAACACAAAGATAAAGTGATTCAACTTTGCACTCAGAGATTAGCTCTGCAAAAGGAGAAACACACTTTGGCCAGAAACCTAAAATATTTTCAAAGACTGACATCCAACAGAAAGCAGGTTTAAAAGCTCTGCTTTCATAACAAACACTTACTTAAACAACAACATTTCATTCTCTTGATTGCTTAAAAAAATCCCAAACAAACTGCCATATATGGATGCAAATGAGACACAGATTTCTTGTAAAGATTTCCTCAAGTACCTGGAGGAGTAAAAGCCCCAAAGATGACTGCTAAACTAGCTCAGGGCTGACTGCACTGTAGGACAACATCCCTTTTCTTGTGATTATCCTGTTTTCTTCAATGTCAGCAACTCTTGAGATCTCTGAAAAGGTCCAAGGAAAAGAGGTTGAGGGAGAGATATGCAAAGAAGAGGAAAAAAAAAAAAAAAAAAAAAAAAAGCAGCCTGAAAGACCAAACAGCAGCAGTACCTTCCAATGACCCAGGCCCTGTAACTCATCTCATGAAAATAAAAAACCCCTGCCCACTAAACTTTAGCTTCAACAGGCTTCATATTTAACCTCAAAGGAAAACACCCAGCGTATATTGCATGAAAGGCAACAACCAACTCTGAGTGCCTGCCGGCTTCGTACGGGCACATAGAGTCTGGAAAAAATCAACAAAACGCTCTTTTCTTAGGGGTGGAAATTTCTTTTCACAAAGTAACTGCAAAGGCACAAGACGGACATAATAGGACACTGAGCTCTTCCCTTTGAAAACACCAGCTTGCATCCAGCTCGTATTAATGATGGACAGACCTGTCACACGAGGGTTACCCAGTGACCTGGATCAGCATCCATATCTTTAAAAAGAACATCTCTTCGTAGAAAATTCAACCCAAAACAAAGCTTAATTTGTTAGAAAAGCAAAATGTGGAAAATTAAAAACAACTGTGGTGCTGTTTCTGCATGTCCATGACCAATGCAAATCATGTCTAGATGCAAGCATCTTATGCTTAGGTGACTTTTACAGCTCAAGACCGCATCGCTGGCATTGGTCCCAAGCACTAATCTCATTTTCAAGAAATCACAATTGCTGCTACGCACTAGTGCAATTCTCTTAGGTGGTAACTGAATTTAACCAGATTTTTCCAATATGAAACAACTAAATAAATACATCAGCAGAGAAGAGAGCAGTAGAACAGGGAGAAATAAGTTTTTATCTACAGGAAAGATGGTTCTTATTTACCTATCCCTTACAAACACTCTGAGAATATGCTCTGCTGAGCGTTAAAATCCTGTAAGACACTCAAGATAATAATTTCTTATGTATGAATGATCCAGCTGAGGGAGAAGGAGAATTATATTCCACATTTAGTTTTGCTGATGTGACTGTATAACAAAAACCTCTTAGTGAAAACTGGAAGGATTAGAAGAATTTTAAACGTTTTTGTGGGTTTTTACTTTTAATTTTAGTCTATGCAGTTCATTGAACAAACTAAAATACAGCAGCACTAAACCTGGTAGGATTTGGTATAACTGGTATGTATGACTTTGTCTATACTAGGAGGCCAAAAAAAAAAAAATCAGAAAACTCCCACATGCCTTGGGTTGGGACAAACATGTTAACAGAAGTTTCTAGTGTAAGCAGGACATTACATAAATATTGTAATTCAGCACTGTGCATGTTCACCTCATTCCACAGAAGCAGTCCTGGCCCAGACAGCCGACCTAATGACACTGACAGAGTAGGATTAACCTACCAGGAAAATCTTCATTTTTACTTTTACAGAAACATGGCATTCCTCCTAAAAACTTACAGTTTCACATCCCAGATCCATGATTTACTGTTGGGCCAAGAACAACTCTCTTACACACTAGATCCTCAGGTCTTTAATGTTTTATTGAGGTGCTTTTCAGAGCTGGAAGAGAACTCTTGGGATGAGTGGCAGAAAAAACAACCAAGACAAAGGGGTTGTGCCCAGGAGCAACAGTGAAATGCAAGGGTAGCAGAAGATGCGCAATACAAAAACTACATAAATACAGATATCTCTGTGTTGTTCAGACAGTTTCACACACGTACCGAGCACCTTTCTACTATGTGCAGATGCTGGGTATGTCAGGCATCCATCTCCTTGGGTCTCCCTCAGGTGATCCACCTCTGTGGACAGCTCAGACTGCAACAATTTTCTTCCATACTTGCCAAAAACATACACGTCCAATATCGAAGCTTGTCTGAAAATTACATTTGTGAACACCCAAGCCAAGCAAGATTTCAGGCCTGAACCGACAGCAAATCCTCCCTCTGACAGCATCGTGACAATAAGCCCATCAGCTCCCCGTGCTTCAGGCTGGAAGTGGTTGAGGAAGACCAGATGAAAAATCAGTGCTGACGGGGCTGCGTGACTCATAGCACTCACCTCGGCCAAGATAGTCCTGACAAAAATACCACAGGACTAAAAAGAGCAAGGAATCGTTGGTCATCGTGCAAAATAAAAGGTAACAGACACAGCGCTCTTACATTTTTAAAGCAGTACAAGATTGCCATGTGATGGTGTGATGCTAATTACTCCATTTCAAGAACCCTTCAGAGGAATGGACAGGAGGAAGAGGGGAGAGAGACAGAGAGTAATTAAGGCTTTCTAATTATTATTTTTAAACAAAAGAGCACTCAATCGCGAGGCTGAGCCTCTCCATGGCAGCTCCTCCAGCAGGGATCGATGGAGCCGGGGCTCAGTCGGCCACAGCTCCGGGGCAGCATGAGCAGGAGTAGCGCAGGCTGGAGTCTGCCAGGCAGCAAAAGTCTCCAGCCCACAAAGCGGGAACGGGAAACTGGCATGTGGCCTGCGCCACCTTAGACTACCAGTTATTATAATGCATTACTGGCAAAGCTCCTGCAGCCGTAGAAAGAGAGGAGGAAAATTAACTCAGGTTTAATAAACACTGTAGGGTAAACACGATTTCAGATATATACCAGATATAAATACTTGGGTGTTTTTCTTAAAGACATAGTCAACTTCTAGGCAACAGCATCCAAATCTTAAAACAATGAGGTCTCCCACAGCTTTTCCTTATGTCTGTCTAAAAGAAAAGTCCTAAGAAGGGTGTTGGTTTTTTTTCTCCTCCTCCATTTCAAACACAGGATCACAACATCTCGGATGACATTAGGAAGAAATGAGAACAGGCAGTGGTGTATTACCGAAGGCAGGTGTCTGTTCCAGCCCGGCCAGCCGGAGCATCCTTTGCACTGGATAACCTTTCAGTCAGCATAACTAGGGCAGGCGTGTTTGTAGGGTCAGGACCCGAACAGAAACCCACACAGACTTTGGAAAACTTCACCGCTATGTAAGAGGGCTGCCAAGAGCATGCAGCCGTATGACGGGCCTCGACTGTACACAGCAGAAGGATAAACACATCTCCAAGCTTCATGGATGACAAACACTTTCTACTGCTTTTGTGTGCTTCAAGCCTTGGTACTTTGGCTTTGCAAAATACCCGCAAAGACTCTTAGACAGCAAAAAAATTAATAAATGTAACCAGCAGAGAAAAGCATAGGGGCACACAAGACAGTTCATTGTTATGCAGTCATTAGAGAATAAGAGACAATCTCTTGCAAACAGATAGCAAGAAATTATGAAAACGCAGCATCTGAAGAAATAGCAAGGTAAACCTCAGCCTATGAGTTTGGCACACACCCTATGTTTCATTAACCTGTTATAAGAAAAGATATTCTGAATCTTAAACTACACCTCAAAATCATCAGCAATTTCATTTTTAGTTCAAAACCGTCAGGATTCTTCCACCCATGCAAGTGTCCCTCTCAGAAGACAGCAACATCAATGCCTTGATTTTGACACTTTGTTAACAGAAAATTCCTGCTGTAAACTACACTTGCTATTACAAACACTTTGTGCTGTGCCACACTGTGCCGGCCGAAAAGTTTCTCCCCAGGATGTTGTTGACAAGTTAACGAAAACACATCCAGTAGCTCAGATCGGCGCTTCCTCCGGAGCAGCACGATGAACTGCAAAAGATGATGTCTTAGAAGGTTTTCATATAGCAAGTATCACAGAAAGCAGCTGAAAACACAAGATAAATGAACATTACCATACCAAAAGGCAGAAAGTAGCACTAAGTGACAACACATCCACTTTGCTCCACAGTCATATTTTGACAGATAAGTGCAAGATCAGGCAGTCTCTGTTTTGGAGGGGAGTTGGAGTGCAAGAGGCTGCCATCCAAATAAGACCCATTTAAAGCAAGACTAAACTCTGAAGGCAAGGAGAGAATAAATCATATGAGTAACTGTGGGTTACAGCTAAATGCCAGCACATTTCATGGGATAAGACAGGCAAAATATATACAAATATTAAAAAAGGACAAATTCTCCATGAGACAGAACAAGAGATAAAGGAGGCCCCAAGAAATTTTGGTCTTGCTTCCAGACCTCACAGCCACAGTTAGGTTGGGGCAGAACAGAACCGATACATCCTCACAGCTTCGGAAATCCGCATTACAGCAAAGCCATAAGATAATCAAGGTGCATTGCAGATAGGAACCATGTAAACAGCAAAGAGTCCAATTACATAGTCTCTGCTGGAAAAAATCAGATCTACAAGACCGATTTACCTAAAGCTAGTGAATGAATTAGTGAGAAGGGGGAAGAAAAGAACAAAACAAAAACAAACAAAAAAAAGAACAAAAAAAGATAACAAACCGTGTATTCCCCTGCAACAGCAGAATTAACACCGAAAAATGTGAATACCCTCTGGGGAGTTTCCAGGCTGCACATGCTTCCCAATTACTTTACAGCACTCACGTTTCAGCACAGAGCAGGAAAAAGACAAGAGGGCTCTGTCCCATTTTACAGTCCAATTAACACATGACGAGTCTGAAGACTTCCAATTCCTTTCAGGTGCTGATCATGAACCCACCCAGCTGCATTCCTACAAATATCCAAGAATATTCGGAGCAACAGACTGATGTGAACAGTCCCATAAACACATTGTCAAAAAGAAAGCTCTTGCCTCATTAGCTTTGGCCAACAACATAACAAAAGAGCTTCCCATTTTTAGACCTGAAACTCAGTCCAGGCCACTACCATTATCAGAACAAGCTGATCAGTTTTCCATATCGACAAAGGCACAAAAATCTGAACAGGCATAAGGAAGGGACAATGCTGTTTTTGAAAAAAAAAAGGTGACAAAGCTGACAAGAGGCAAAAGATTGACTAGATCAGTGACGGAAACCCATCAACCCATACAGCAACTCCTGTATTTCCGTTATCCATCACAGTTACCAGCAATGCAACAACTGCTTTTTGCTGTTGAGCATCAAGATATTATTTTCTTGAAAGGAAAACACTGACATTGAGGAGATCTTGCTGGGTGACCAGCAAGCAAGCCATGGCTGAGACGGTTGAGGCAGAGAGGTTCTCCAAAAGCACCAGCACCCAGTAGAGCCATTTTGCACTCCTAGCCAGAGTGCAGCCTGCTGCTTCCCCGCCCTCAGACCTTTTCTGCCACACATACTTTACAAAAGCCACATTCATTTTTTTCTTCCCATGTCTTCCTGAAAGACGAACCTAATCTTGCATTGGTAGAGACAGGCTGTTATTATCTACAGGAAAAACAAAAGATACTCATCTTATCTAAAGCTCAGTGTAAGCTATGGATGGGGAGAAGGGAAGTGGAGACCACATGCCATTCGGTACAGCCCTTACAAACATCAAAGATCTAAGTGCTTTGCCCCCATTTTGCAGGCAGGGAAACGGAGAGGCGAGGCCAGGGCACCGTCCCAGGAGGAGCCCAGCATCAGCAGTGGGAGCGGAAGGCAGCACTGCCTGCACAACCCAGGGCTATTTCAAGCAACACTTGCACGGTGTGGAGATCAGCACATGAATGAATCACGGTTTTCTTCACATAAAAAGGGGAAAAAGGAAAAATGTTTCCCAGTCCACAGGCAAGCGATTTCAGCCACACCATGTTCATGTGATTGCAGCTCCAGGGGATAAAAAGAGGCCCTGTGCAGTCGGATACAGCCCAGCCCAGATCCACGTTAATCGCTTCCTCAGGCGCGGCCGCGGACGAGCAGTGCTGTCGCAGATGTTTACACCATTTTCCCCTGAGGCAACCCAAGGGACACGCATGAGGACGGAGGCAGAGACCAGAGCAAGGTCTGCCACCACTGCACCTGTCCTTCCTGCCCGTCGCCACAGCACGGTCCTCTCCAGGGAACAAGGAGTACGTCCTCCTGGGAGCAGCTCTGGTGTCATTTTGTACTTGAATGTCAGCTGGCACAATAACAGTCTAATGCATAACGAGGGTTCCCTGGGTGATACAACAAACTGTCTATATTTATTTCTCTGTTTTCTTTAAAAAGAAAGAAAAATCTATTACTTTCCCTAGAAAATAACATGAAAAAGTGTGCAACTATATGTTTACACAGACTTTTGCGCAGGAACAACCAGCTAGGATATTATTCCAAAAGAAAGACAAAATCATTGATACAGACCCTTGTTAGACAGTTGTTTCACTTATTTCCTTCTAAATAACTAAAAATACAACAGAAGTTCTTGCTGAAATACAAGATAACATCTTGTTGATTTTGAGGTGACAAGAGAGGGAGGACTTAGAGGACAACAGAAATCTTTTGTGAAAGAGCAGAAAAACACAGGGAAGAGCAATATTTTAGTGTCAGGTAAGAATTCAAGCAACCAGTCTCCAAGGGAACGTGGGTCTCCAGAAGTTCAGTTGCTCAGTAAGTTTCAGCTGCACGAAGAAAACATTCAAGACAAACAAAACATGCCAATGTTCAAAAGTCAGGTTCATGAGCGGCTCCATCACTTCATTATGCTGGAAAACAGCAATAGCAAACGCACTCATTTCTAAATGTTTTGCCCCCGTTTCTCAAACGGCAGCACAGAATCATTTTTCACAGGCAGCCATTTCAGACGTGAAAGCGAATTAGATGTGCTACAGCAAGGATTTATAATTTCTTCTGAAAGTCTTAACGTTGCTTCCTGCCAGTGTGGCTTGTCTGGCATAAAAGGAAGGATATGCTGCAATATAGTGGCATTTACTTGCAATTATGTGTTCACCTTCAAAATATTAGCTTCTTCAAAACATCCTGGGTGGAGAAGGAGGTGACAAATCGTCTAAGGGGTGGCAAAAGGAGGATGAGAATTTCCATTACAAACTACATGTTAGGTAGTCCCACCCCAGAAAAGTCACGATGCTATACTAGGATGTGAGAAAAGAAAGATCATGGTTTGTGTGAGTTAAATTACACGAGTAACATTCGCATTATTTTAGGGCAGATGACATCCAAAACCTGCATGAACGCTATCAACTTTGAAGAAGGTCAGCTCCTAAAATCCTTACAAGTGACCCTTGTATTTCAGCCCAGCTTGAAGAGAAGTTTGGATCAAAGCTTTCTTCAGACATTGGAAGAGTGTTCAACAGATATTTTCACACATCATAAGCACTCACTTTCCGTCCCAACTGCAGAAATGGACCAGGAAAAGGTAGAAAGTAGATTTTTACACCAGCAGATGCCCTATTCAAAAAACTCCCAGTCTAAGGAGGCCTAGAATAAATAGATTATTTGACTCATGGCTGAGCTCACCATAAAATGCTTAAGGATGAGATTCACTGCCCCATTCATCAAGAGACTAAAATGAGAAAAGAAAGACAGGCAATTTACTTTTCAGAGGCCATCATTTGCTGTCTGAATCTCTAACTCGCTTCAGACAGGTGAAAAACTATCCTTCATTTTGCCAGATGAAGTAATTTTTTTAAAGAAGTTAACAATCACTATTTTGGAAACACTATTTTGAAAATACAGATTATGTTACAGACAAAGCAACCTATTCCTGAGAGCTTGCTACACCAATTTTTTAAATAAATTGAGCCCAGCCACTACACCACTTTCTCGCATACCTTTGCTCTGTTTTCCTTCAGAAACTGAAATCATAGGAGAATTTCAATTTTTGTCTCTCTTTCAGTTTATACACATGAAGAAAAAAAAGAGCTGCTGTTAAATTTTAAAATTGTATTGAGTCATGCCAGGGTAGATTCCAGCTCAGTAGATGGTAACCAGGGAATACAAAAGACATGTTCACCAATTCCCTCAGCAGAGCTGACACACCAAACAAAGGTCTACAGGTCTCCACCACCAAAACCAAACAAAGCAAAAAAAGCAGTAAATTAAGCCACACTTAACTTGATCATATGTAGCAAAAAAGCACGGGTATTTCCTCCACCAAAAACATCAGGCAGGCTGATAAAGAGCAAGCAATGGCAACCAGCCAAAAAATGCATTGTAAATAGCAAGAGCGTTCTTCACTACCAAAACACAACAGTGCAATGAGCTGGACGATGGGAACCCAACTGGGAAGAGGCTTTTACAGAAGCACATTCATGGATTTTGAAGTTTGTAATTTCAAACATGTTCATATGAAAAGGTTAATGTTCTTCTGTTTCTTCCCTTTGGAGGTCAGGAAGGAGGCAAAAATAAAGCACCCTGATACTATCGCAGCCTACACGGAGATGCTGTGTAACAGTATGAAGCTCCCTGGAGAAAGACTGACTAATTTTCTTTAAAGCAAATCCCAAAGTCTTCTAAGACCTCTGCACATAACAAACCTCTGTTTCATGTTTTTCAAGATAAAATCTAGGGAGAAAAATCGTAACTCTAAAGTTTGTAAGCCCTTCAATTCCTGTGTTAAATAATAAGCATTAATCACTGTACTAAGTTAAACCTAGAAAAACATATTTTAAGAAAATGGAGCTTTGTAGCCTTTGCAGATGAATGTGCTTGGGTTTGCACTTTGGTCTTTCCCCTCTCCCAACACACACACGAGCTTTACATCCCAGCAGCAGTTTCAAAATAAACCATTAAAACAGCGTTTTGTTGTTTTGCAATGTGTTCTAGCAAAAATTGAAAAGTTCAATCTGGTAACAAATAATGTGTCAAGACATAACTATGTTCATTTAAATTCTCCATAAAGTTTAGGCTTTTCCATAGCAAAACCTCATGTTGTGGAAAGTTCCCATCAGTTCCTGTTCCGAACGCTGTCCACAGGCTGTCTCGCTGACATCTAACACACACTCGCTCCCGTCCCTGCCGCACAGCAGGGAAACCAGGGACCTGAAGGACAACTGCACGTCACTGAGAGGAATGCGAAGAGCTGAACTGCGTGATTGTTATCCATTCTATGGCAGGGCCAAAAATAATTCTGCATTTCACCGAGACATCGCCGCAGAAGAGACAGCACTCAATTCCCCTGCAAGTAACAGAGTGTTATCTAACGGGACAGATATTTCAAAAAGGGGATTGCAAACATACTGCTGGGTTGTTTTTTTACATTTCCTCCCCCATAAATGTGCATGTGTGCACATTTATGTTCAGCATTGCCTCCATCCCAGAACAACTCCAGCATGAGAAGCAACGCCAGGACGTACGTGGTGGCAAGCCGACAGGTCTGCTGAGGTCCCACCACATTGCGATCAAACGGCCTGGGGAACATGGCGATCCAAAGGTGGTGGTCTGGGTTTCAGCTCTCCGAAACGATGTCAAAAAACACAGGAGAGCAAAACAAAGACTAGAAGAGTCTCCCTTCCAGGAGACAGGCAGAAAACAAAATACGGCACAGGTTTTAGGGGTTTGGGATTTGTCCCTTGCTTGCTGAAACAAATGCCTCTACCTTCACCTCTAGTCCTTCAGCAACTTCATGTAGTTGATCACTGGGAACTGGGCTTTATTCAGCACCTTAAAATCTACTCGCTGAGGTTGCTCCTTCAGGCACTGGCAAAGTTTATAACTAATAAGCACTTGCCTGTTAAGTTGAAGATGGAATTACCAATCAAATGAATTATGTATCTAATATCTTGCTGGTTGAACTGGTTTTCATTAACACCTGGAAGAGAGACTTGATAACAGCTTAGCGTTTTTGCCCTCTTCCGTGCAGGCTATGGCCAGCTCCATGTGGAGGGCAGGAGAGAGACGCCGACAGCCCTGGGCACTCGCGGAGGCCAGCTCCAGCCACCAGTGACCTTCACAGCGCAAGAGGAGAGATGGGCCATCAGCACCACGGCCTGGGCAGAGCCGGTGGCACGTTCACCATGATGGTGAGGATGAGGAGGTTTTACCTGATGAAAGGATAACACCATTGCAACTGTCATGGCCATTTACTCACCCCTGCATTTTTACTTACTAGCACTTTAAAAGAGAAACAAGAAGTAAGCCTGACAGAGAGGGGAGAAGAGAGGAAAGAAAGAGATGGAGAAGTGAGAGCTCAGGTTCTGTTTGCAGCAAAAAAAAAAGCTCAGTTCTGGTGAAAGAAAAAAATTAGAGGAGTTTCTTGAACTTCTATGTGCGTTCGTCTCAAAGAAGCAGACAAGGACTCCCAACAATCCACCAGGCAATCCAAGCCTACAAATTGCACGTATGCTTTGAAGCAAGCACTGAGCTTATGACGCAGACAGAAAACATCCTCAAAGTCTCAAATGAAAGGCCTGAGTCTTCCAGAGTTAAAGGAAAGTAAACACGTGTAGAGAAGTCAATTTTTATTCTGGAAATCATGCCTTTTCCATTTCCTAACTAAAAAAGGGTCAATATTTTTAAAAATATGAATAAATGCTCACATGAGCCCTGTAAGACTAGGCTCACAACAACGACGACATTAATGGAGCTGGTTGGCATTTGAACAAGAATGGGCAGAACTTGTTTGTCATTTTCTTGTATTTAAGCCAGATAGCTGTAAGGCTGGCGTAGGAGGGCAGCATCTAAACTAAAGATACCCAAGTAAAACAGTATCAAAGTAGTAATTAACAACAAAGTAGCCTCCAGAATGATAATATCTGGTAATCATCACTAAGAATATATAACTGCAAAAAAATTGGAGTTGGTTTATTTATAATGGGTTTTTTGAATTAATATTATTTATTTCAGCTTTGATCAACTATTTTGAAGGCATTTGAAACTACCCAAGGTTACTGAATGTTGCTTAGGGTTCATTGTCAATTGAATTCATATAGCATAGACACAATGAAGTATCTGTCTCTCAGCAAGTACGTTAACCTTTAACATCCTCCTCTTCTTAAGACAATGGAGCGGGGGGCAGAAGAAACCCTTCCCAAACGGCACAGGGCTCCTGAGCAGCAACGATTAACATAGCAGAGCACAAAGCATCCATACAAATGCCATATCCTACCTAGTCTCTCCGACATGCTTTCTGCGCCTGCTGTGCAGCTCTCAGCTCACCACAGACAGGTCCTCTGCCCACACAGAGCCCATTATGAGTTTCTTAGTCACTAAGAAACTATGCCAAGCAGAATTTACCCTGTGACTTTCTACCAGGATGTACAATTCATCTTCTGGACGGAGGCAGACACGGACAGTTTTGAAAATTGCCAGTAATTACTGGGATCCTTTCACTGTGCTTCTTTAGGTCAAGAAATTTGTTGTACCTAGAAGTCAAAACTTTGTAAGTAACATAAGCAATATTTTATACACACACACCCCTATATTCTATATAAACACATGTATATGCATACATGTATACTATATATACCACAAACATATTTTGAAAGAGATCTACAAATCGAATTTCAGGCCTTAATCCAACTGAAACAATTGGAGCACATGAGAAAACTTTTGTGGATGGGGAGATCATCCTCCATGCGTGTTCCTTCAGCATCCTTGCAACTTCCTCGTAGTTTCAGAAGGTGACCACAACTAGGAATGGGGCAATGGACTAGAAGTGGATCCAACTCCATCAGATGCTTCTTATGCTCTTTCGCACACATGAGATTTTGTGGGGAGGAGCAGGGGCAGGTTGCTGGGGGCAGGCTGTTTGGGGTTTCTTCTGCCAAGTCTCTTCTGGGACTCTGTGCCACGCAAAAGGGGTAAGGATGGCTGAAGCAAGAGTCTCAGGGAGAACACAAGGTATAAGCACCGTCATTTCCTAAGTGGTAGATGCAGGCAGCTGAACCAGAAAACAAGCAAACTGCTATGTTTACCATACATAGGCCATTATTAGAGGCTCTATTAAAACAAAAGCTGTCCAGGATCCAAATTTGATCAGTCAATGGGTGAGATACATTTCAGCTGAGTATTATACCCTTCTGAGACTTCAACTGCATTGGAAAAGACAGCTGCAGTCAACTGTTCCTAATAAATACCTTCTTGTAAAATAAAATCATATACACTCTTTTTCTGTGTAAACATAGTACTGTTTTACAACAAGTACCCAAAATAACAGTTAGATTTTGCTCTATCATAACATTTAGGGATCCCTCATTCTGCATCACTATTGCATCACAACAGAGCAAGGATAGTACAGTACAGTATATACAGTATAGTATATAGCATTCAAGGGGAAATTTTATATTAGACTTTCACTACATCACTGGCACAACATACCATGACCATGCCAGAAAAACTGCTCAGGCTACTTCAGAGTGTACCAGAGCTGTTGTTTAACCAGCGGGGAGGAGCAGCTCTGCGGGCGCTTCAGGCACCCAGGCTCTCTCCTCGGTCGCCAGCAGCCAGCTCTGCACCAGACCCTGCCTGCCCTCGCTGCCTGCAGGGCAGGAGTCACAGACTGGTCCTTAGGGGTGCCCTCCCCTAAAACAGACTCTGGTTTTATGACTTTTTAAAGATGTGACAGCTCCCCACCCAGTATTCCTTCTGCTGACGCCCAGCGCCAGACTCTCCTGAGGCTGATGAGGGAACACGAGCAAAATCCAGGGCACTTCCATAAATCTCCCACAAAGGTTTTTATTTCTGAGAAGAGCAGCTGAGCCACTGCAGAAGCCAGGCACCATGCGAGGCCACAGAAACACAACTTCTGCTAGTGTCTGTTCCCCGAAACCCAAAGGCACTTCTTACAATGACTATTAAAACAAGCATAGCAGCGTAACTCACTCATTTTTAATATGCTGTGCCATTTAAACCTAGGGCTACTGGTAAAGGCCAGATCACTAGATCAGATAAATTACAGAAGACACAGCACTAACACCTATGTACCTGCTGAACTTCATCGACAAGTCAAGTCTTGCTTATGCACGTATAAAGATTTAAGAGGCTGGGATGACTAACATAAGAATACAGGAGGGAAGGTGAGCAGTGCTATTTTGTCCGTGATAACTTTAATAGCCATCTAGCACAGCTCACTGTGAAAAGAAGCGACAGAAATGTAAACCACCTGGTTTGGCTGGATGCCTGCGTTGCAGGGCACTTGACCCCGGGACTTCCTGAGCTCCCTGTTACACTGGATCTCCAGCAACAGCCCAGATGAGTAACGACCAAACAGCACTGACACACAGCAGTGAGGTTACAAACAACTTCCTCCGCTGAGACATCTCCCGCTGTAATGATGATGGAGGAGAGCAGCACGGGCAGGGAGAGCCTGCTCACGCTGCAGGACAGGGCACACCAGTGCCTTGCTCAGCACCAGCTCTTTGCATCTGCTAGCTACAGCAGATCAATCTCGCTCCTCTACCTTTCCCCTCTAGTAACCCAAAAAGTCTCTTTAACATAAGGTCAAGTAAAGGAAAAAAAAAACGTTATCAGGAAGTGGAGCAAAATAAAGTCATGTCTTTGAGGCTTCTGGTTTACCTACAGGCTTCTTGCTCATCCTTCAAAACAGAAACTAGCAGAGCTTCACAACAGCAAAAGCCAAACAAGCACCATAAACCCAAATACACAGCTTTGATGCCTGCCGCATACCCTGGCTGTGCTTTTGATCAGTAGCCTCCACCTTTCCCTGTCATGACTCAACATCTCCTCTCTGTGTCATCCCATCTAACTGCTCATGCCGGACTTCGCTCAGGGCAGCACCCAGCTCCCCAACTGAGGATTACTTGCCTGTACTAGCTGTGCTTTTGTTTGGCCCAAACCAGACCAGACAGATAGGGATGCGAAGGAGTGCATGGGCGAAGTATCCTATCAAACAGGCGGCAAGAACAACAGGTTTTCCTCACAACCTACAGGGACAAATCCAAAAGGAACAGTAAGGGACAAGGACCGCAGTCACCGACCCCACCAGCCTGGCAAAGTCAGGTGGCCACGCAGACGGCCCTGGTGCAGAAGGGTCAGCCTCTGAAGGAGCCAGCCGGAGCCTCTGTCCCCAAGTAGGAGCAAACTGTAGACATGCAAACAGCCATACAAAATTAAAATAAATTTTCAGCTACAACTTAGCCTAAATGTCTCTTTTAAAAAGTTACCGGAAGTTGGTTGGGGATTTTTTTGTTGTTGTTGGTTTTTGTGTTGTTTTTTTAATCTCTGCTCCTCCTGGAAATGAACCCACAAGTACTCTTCAGTATAAACAATAATTGGGCTGTATCATTGTTACTTAATGAGGCCTAATAAATCCAGATAAGATACTTACAGAGATGGTATCTCTCTTACTTCTGCAGAGTTCACCAGGTAATTCATAGTCACAGTCAATAACTTTAATTATTCCCCATGCTAAAGAGAGAAGAGTATTTTGCCAAATTTATTTGGGGAAAAGGAGGTAGAAGCAGCTTTAATTATATAAATTAAGTTAGACCAAAGCATGGAACAGATTGACCTCCCAGACCTTCATTTATGTAACTAACTCTGCCAAGTTTAGAATTGGATCTCTTCCAGTTTTTCTCATGAAACTTGTGATTTTCTCCCATGTTATTACAATTCTGTTTTTTAATATAGTGATATAATCAGAGTTCTACACTTTTGCACAAATGTAGTCCATTTTGTTCAAGCAAGTTCTTGAAATATAATTGAAGCTCTAAGGGTGGGTGCAGCCAATTTGTTTTGATAATGTTTCCTGTTTATAACAATCCTAAATTTCACTGCATAAGGGAATGAGATCATCACTCAGGCATGGAAGGAGGGAAGTAGGATGTTTATAGCATCCAATTCATTGTACCTGCACTTACAGACTTCATCACTTTGCAAACTTTGAATAATCCAACTGAACTGAAGGTCTGTACAGAAAATACACACTCAGTGAGCAGGACACTATGTCTGAACTGTATGTGCGCAGAGAAAAGTCATCACCCATTTTGCAAACCCCATATCGTAAGCATCCTCTGAATGTGATACATAACAAGGGAAAAAGATAAAACTGAGAAGTTTCAGAAAAGAAAACAAAGTCTGAGCGCATCTGAAGTTTGTTATGAGCTAAAGAAGTAGTTTCAAGAATTTATCTCTGCAGAAAACAACTGGAGTATTTGAAAGCCATGCTATACCATTTCAACTCTATAACTGCCTGAAACCTAGACCGATTTCCACCTTCTATCCTCCAAGCTGACAAAGGTCAGCTTCTACCGGGCAAGATGAGTCTCACCATCAGAGACGACCCAGATCAAAGGCAGGATCTCGCAACACGTACGGACAGGGAAGAGAGAAGGACACAACAACAAAGCTCAACACTTAAACGCAGGGCATTCATGCATTTCTCTGAATCAGTATTTTCCAGATATAAAATCTCAACTCATGCAGCTTAGTTTGAGACTCCCATCTGACTGACGGAACAGGAGACAGCAGAAGACAGTAAAAGTGGTTTTCAATTCAACTGGAATAACAATGACGGGAAAAAAAAAAAGCAGAGGGTCTCGCTTACTTTTACTAACTACATGTCAAATCCAGGCCATTGCTTCTACTGCCACACATTGCCCACAATATATTATTCAGTTCTTTCATTATTAATGAGGCACAGCAAAGAAATCATGGCAACACTAGGTCTACATCTGACGAACACGGATTTTAAAGTACGAGATGCAGAAAGTGCCTCAGAGAGTGAGCTTGCTGGAGCGGTGACCAGCATTTTAACACAAACACTGCTACACTGCATCATCTTTGGGGCCCGGACTGCAGCCCACATGGTTTGTTTGCCTTTCTATGGAAAATTTCCAAAACCTACCCACACAAGCTATCTTGTGAGAAAGCACAGAAGTCAGCCCCGCGTCGTGAACACAGGGCCTTTCTGCCTTCTCAGCTCGGTGAGTTTGCTTTGAACTAATGGCATATTAGAGAACAAGCTTTTGTAGCACTTTTCATCATGCGTAGTTACTTCAGCGTGTGACCTGTGAGGTCTCTTCCACCCCTGAGCTTCCTGGACTGCTGGTGGGAACATCCCCCTGACTAGAAATAACATGATGTTTCCTCACAAGAGAGGGCAGGGAGAATTGGTGGCGGTGGTAGGGAAGCAGGGTCCCAACCCACTCCTGATCAGCAGTTTAGCGATGAACATGTCCCATCAGGTCAGTCTAAGGCTTTCCGTTGAGTTTTGTCAGGATGTAAAGAAAGCAGCAAAACCTTTCTATTGCGATGGTTTAGGGAAGAAACAGAGAGGTTGTACCAACAGGCACAGAAACAAAAAGAACTAGTGAGACAGATGAGACCAGAGCTGATTTTAGACATTGTAATACCGTCTTCCAACTCAGAAACACAATAAAACTTTCCAAAGACAGCAAGCTTAAGCTTCTACATGTACTTTGATATGTGACAACTTGTTCACGCTATTGTTCCCTGTAGAAGATTTCCAGGCTCTGTTTCTGTTCTGTCTTTTGTTGTACTAGTCCTGGCATTATTCCAGCTGTATTTTGACATACAGTTTAATGTCATATTAAACACTGCATTTTGAAAACAGCTTCAAAAGCTTTCCATTCCCAGCAGAAGCACAACACAACACTTCTGTACCTCACAAACGGGGAGAAACATTTGGAAAACGTTTGGAAAACGTTTATTCACAGCTTAATAATATTTCATGGAGGTGCACATGTTGGTTGCAATACTCCTGGTTCTTAAAGACAATATTAGCTATTACATCAGGTACTTGTATTTATGTGCTATATTTTAATTTTGCACAGAGTACTACTAAAAGTTAAATTATTATTGATCAGTACGTACACAAACCCACTACTAGAGGCAGAAAGCAGAAAGCCTCCAGTTCTGTCAAAACCACCTTGCTGACACAGTCTAAACACATACCTTTTCATTTATGTAATGTGGAAGTAAGTAGACATGAATTGTCACTGTTCCTGCTAAATCCTAGGTTTCTCTTTCTGCAATACATGGTATCAGCATCACACAGCAAATGCCCCTCCTCACATCCACACACATTGATATCTCCTGAATATCATGAGAGACAAACATGCAATTAACTGTATTTTAAAGATCTAATTATTGATTTTCTTTTAAAAAGCAACCTGCTTTTATTTTAAAAGGCAATTATGTATTTATGAAGTATGCACAAGAGGTGGGTCCTCCAGCTTAAAGAAACGACACAAACCAGTTGCATTTTTCTAAAGGCTCCAAGACTTTTCAGCAGAATTGCAGCTCCAAGCAAGTGGTGAGCAGTAGGGGATTGGCCTAAACCACCACCAATCCAAACACCAAAAGCTTTGGCATGTTCCAAAATGTCCCCTAATCCCATCTCTGCCATGCTGGGCTGTGAAGGTGTATCCACTGAGTCCTCCCTTGTATCTACTGACTCTAGGACTCCTTTCCATTTTTCAATGCATGGTGATTTCCAGGCTGAACCTCAGTTCTCAGCCGTACTCCCATACAGTAGCTTTAAGTCTGCTGCAATCACAACAAGTGAAGCTGTGACTTGCAAAATGGGATGACATCAGAGAAAGTTTCAAGAATTAGACCTTTCTTTTATTGTATTTCTGCTCCCATCTTCATCTGGCCTTTCTTTTATTGTATTTCTGCTCCCGTCTTCATCTGGCCTTGCCAGATGGCAGTTTGTGTATACAAGAACCTAGGAGCCCCAGGTCAGCTACCCAAAGCGCAAATACACCAGCACAAACACCTGCATCCGTATTATAACATTGTAAAGCCTATATAAAAAGGAAGTTGTCAGGCCAAGAGATAGATTTCATTATTCAGTCTTTTTCCTCACACTGTAATCTTAGTCCCTCGATCTACCCTGACTGATCAGTCAGTTCCCATCCATCTAGAAAAACAGGCAGCTGTCACTTCATCAAGCGAGTTTATTTGTACATCTAGGCAACTAGGCCAGAATGTCACGCAGCATGTCAAGTTAACATATAACTAAGGTCATTTCCAGCTGAACAAAGGCAACCAAAAACCTCCAGCATATTGCATTACCAAAGTTTGTCACAGAAAATTAGGTAATGCTAATACACCAGGAACAGTCACATCGATCTGATTTCACGGACCACTGATCCTTGGACACTAGAAATGATGGTGGAAAAAACTATGCATATAAAATTGTCTGTCACAAGGCAGAAAACTGTGATTACAGAATGTTGTTGCCATTAACTGCAGCAAATTGATGTATATTTTACCTGTAATCAAAGACAGTGGAGATTCATTTAAACTTGCAGTTAATACCACGAACATTCAGAAACTGTATTTTTAATAATTAAAAATTCAGTAAAAGACCCTTTAGTGTCTAAAATAATATGGTTAACAAATAACTACTTGGCAGCTGCATCATGTTCTCCCCTTTCTTATAATATAAAGACATAAATAAATTCATCCTCAAATAACTGGAGCAGGTACTTGAAGTTACAAGCCTGGTTCGGAGAAAAAGAGATCTCGTCTTAGTCATATTAACACCAAATTAAACGAAAGCTTATTATCATATACAAAAAGGGACAATTTTCAGCTTCTAACCAGCTGTATAGAGGGAAAAGCTAGTATATGTCAGTTCTAGTCCTGTCTTCTTTAACTTCAGGAATGACTGGCATTTGTTTGTGATGCCCATCAAACATTTGGGGTGGTGGAACACTGGCACAGGTTGCCCAGAGGGGTGGTGGGTGCCCCATCCCTGGAAACGTTCAAGGCCAGGTTGGATGGAGCTCTGAGCAACCTGATCTGGTCGGAGATGCCCCCGCTCCTTGCAGGGGGGTTGGACTGGATGGCCTTTAAAGGTCCCTTCCAACCCAAACTATTCTATGATTCTAGACATGGTTGGGTGCAAAAAGACAACTGTGTAACAGTTGAAAACACCATTAAAGAGGTTAGGACAGAAAGCGAGTAATGGCGTTATCAAGAAAATGCAAAGTAATTATTCAGAAACCAACAGCACCACTATCCTCACGAAAGATTATATTGAAAATACGTATATTTCACACCCACAACATTTACCAAAATATCCCCTTTTCCTTGTGTCCTCCCAAGTGCCCATCACCCAGTGCACTGAGTCCCTAGCAGGAAGATGAATGCAGCAAAGCTCATCACTTTAAAGCAAGAGATGTCAGACAGAATTCCTGAGTCCATGCCATCTGATACACCCTCAGGATTTTCCATTCCATTCCATTACATTACATTCCACTCCTTCCAGCAACATCCCAAAAACCACTCCAGTTGCAGGCTGTTTCAGCAGCCACAAGAAAGAGAGACTCAACCACAAGTGAAAGATTGTGTTCAGACTTTATTTTCTCCTTCTGGCAAGGGAAAAGCTGGTCTAATGGCCCAGCAGGAGACATTTGGCACAGAGGTGGAGGACACCTTGATTGTAGCCATGGCACCGCAGTGGAAATACCTGGCGCACAGGCAGCAAAATGCCTGTGGCTTGGGAAGGAGAAATATCCGATCGGTACGCAAGCACGCAGGAACACATAAAGGCAGTACCTGTGAGTGTCATGCCAAAACCATCCTCTGGCTGAGAGCCGCACAGCAGTTGCCAGACACCTCTGAGAGGAGGGGGGACCTCCAGAGGGTCTCACACCACAGTGGCCATCACAGCAGGGCCACAATCAAGGCTGGTCACTGGACTGAGCCAGTGCCACAGCCAGGACAGGGGCTCAGGGTACTGGGCCACCCCATGTCCGGCACCATGTGCCCACTTAGGGGTGGAAGCCAAGCACAACCACCGCAACCGAAGCACTTGAGAAGCGTGCACCACGAGGAGCCAGCTGAAAAGAAGACCAATGTTTTATCTGCCACTACCGTGCTATTTTCTACTCATTTCTGTATCTCTTTTCAGTATTACCCACTAAGCAAAAGATTGACAGATGTCTATCCCAGAAGACATCCTGATCTTTTCAGGGGGTGAAATCCAAAAGCCCACCCTTTGTCAAACCTTCACCCACCCCTCCAAGGTGCCTCACATGGACAGCTGCACACATCAGGGTGCTTCCTCCTACAAGCTTTGTTAACATCAGCAAATTGTGAGAGGTAAGTTAAAAGCAAGATCTGTCTGTGCTGTTACCATGCAGGTTCAATGGTTGAACAGTTTCAATAGCCAATTTCAGTAATTCCAATATTAACGCCTAAATTAAGGACAAAAGCTAGAAATCAGGGATCATCCTCCAAAATTCTAAATACAGTCTGGGAATTCCTATTACCTCAGCCCCAATTACTCCTCTGGATTAACACTTTTAGTGCAAAAGCTGTGGCAGGTGCTCCACAAGCACTGCAACTCCAGCCCGAGGAGCTCATGTCAACAGATACGGAAGAAACGCAAACAAGACGGCCTCCCAAGCCCTCCCAGCGCCAGGAGCCAACGTCCCAGGGGGAAATGCTAGCCCTGCCCAAAGTAAAGGCAACATGTCCATAATTTTTGTGGATCCAAGCTTTTACATCTGCACATCTAAAAGGTAATTCCTGAATGGCAACAATATTTACCATTATTGTTATAGACCACTAACGTAAACCCAGAAAGCTGTGCTGGGGGGGAAAAATGCCAGAAAGGTTTCGTTAAGTGTATTTTATGACAGGTTAATTGTGGAGAAAAAAAGTTATATTTGAAGAAACTGGTTAACAACCAAAGAAGAGAGGTTTCTATTTATCCCACAAGCAAACAACTGTATTTTACATCCCAGCTCCTTGCAAGGGGGTTGGACGAGGTGACCTTCAAAGGTCCCTTCCAACCCAAACCCTTCTGTGATTCTGTGTTAGCGTTACGGGGCTACTGTCTCTGCCAGCAGAAGAGAAATGCATTTCTTCCGCTAGCCTGAACCCGCACATACTGCATAACCATACTGTAGAGTAATAACGCACATGCAGGGCGTTTTATACCAGGCCTGTGAAGCAGATGGCCCCGCAAGCCACAGACAACCCTCCTAACGACTCCTGTGTCCTGCCATACCTTCTTCATCTTGGAAGGTGGAGCAGGAAGGAAAGGCAAGCCGGAATGAATGCCTTTCAGAAGATCAATATTCCCCATACTTTGTTCCTCCAAATGAAGGAGCCTCTGTGTCCTCTGATAGCGTGCCAGGCCGGCTGGTCTCGGCAATCCCAGGCCAGTGCCAGAACGGCACGTGTTAAGGCACATATTATTCAGTGGAGTAATTTAGACCAAGGTGCTCACAAGCAGTAGAGGATGCAGCGCGGCCGCTCGGGTGGGCACAGCCTGGGGAGAGGGGCTGGCAGCAAGGGACCTGTGCGGCTCTGCGAGTTGCGTCTTGGCGTGTTTTCTCTGCTGGCCGTTAGGCTCACGATAGAGCTTATCTTTTATGTACAAGCGCCCAAAGGCTGCAAGAGATACTGTGCAAACTAAAATGCTGTCACCCTTTCCACACAGTCTTCAGGGGAAAAATAATTGTGATTTAAAGGAGAGGGAAGACATGCATCAGAAATAAATCAGATAGGGCCAATAAAGGTGAAATTACACGGCTATAAGGCATCTTGCTAAAGCAGCATAAGCACAGAGGAGAGAAATCAGTGTGTTACTGGGTGTAATGCTATGATGTGCCACCACATCCTCACTCTACTGAGCCTTCAAAAAGAAGGAGTTAGAGATCATTTTTTTGACTAGGGAGGTTTTTTGGTTGTTTTTTTTAAGGAAGACTTTGTAAGGCTAGGTTACAATACACTTTTCTTATCTCGATATAGCAAACTTTACCTCAATTCCTTGGCTACGTTGGAGCATCACTCAGTTTTGGGAGGTCCTTCGGCAGCTGGTGCTTGGGCCAGCAGAGGGAACTGATGGCCACTGCCTCAGCTCCTAGGGACCAGGGAGCAGGGGCCCTGGCAGGTTTTGGGCAGCCAGTTTTAGAGAATCCAGGTTTTTTACACACTGTTCACAGAAAATCTTGCAATGACATAATAAAACCCACGGCTCTATCGCTATTTTAGTCCTAATTTCTTATTGCAGTATTCAGGGATTGAATTTTTAATCTATATCTATATATTGAACACATTCCTGAACAGTCAGTAGCACTTCTTACCTTTTAGAGACAGGATACAGTTTTGTTGCTGTTTTAAGCATGCAGCTACATGGAGCCACACACCAGAAGAAAGTCTTTTTAATAAAAAAGTCAACATTTTTAGAAACTCAACTGCAGCTACAGAAGTAGGTGCCTTCTAATACCATGACAGAATGCTTCACATACATATTTTAGCACCAAATAGTTCAAAACCAGACAGAATACAAAATATGAGGCATAGTATTTTATGGCCTATGATAGAGAGCGACTTTCAAAGAAGAATTTTTGACTGAAATGGTTTCAACTAGGAAAAAGGGAAAACTATCTGTAAGGTTTAATGTTCACAAGGTACTTTGGTGTAAAATCATTACTGGTGCGTGCGTGTGCAGCCACGCAAAGCATTCTTCAGTTAAGAAGAAATACCCAGTTTGCCTGACCAGGCCTCCCATCTGGGTGCTCGTTTGAGGGACACACGTTGAGCCGACCCCTGCGGTCACAGCAGCTTGCCCACAGGCCATCTGCAGAGGCCTCCTCTCCCTACAGAAACCCTGCAAGGCACCAGTGCTGCCGAGAGCGTAAGTCAAGCAAAATCACAGCTGGCGGAACACATAGCATGAAATAATTTCAGAAGACAAGAATAAAGCAGGAGAAAAATTCAAAGAGAGTGAACAGATGAAAATAATTATAAGAATTTCAGAGACAGACTTTGGGTGGCTTAAAAGGAAGCAAGACAAAGTTCAGGAAGGGAATAGCAGAGACAGCCAAAGGGTCTCAGCTGTTCTGATAACAAGGAGAGAAATGTCACAGAGGATCAACACGCTGGATTTAATAACTGTTTGGAGCCAGGATGAAGTGGGAAAGAAGGCGATAAGTTTTTATGAAAGATGCAGACTTTGGTAACAGAAAGACAATAGCTCCAAGTGGTGTATACTGACCTTCACAAGATCTGGAGGAGTACAGTAAAAGAGGGAAAAACAGCATCGCTCTTTTTTGAACACCGGGTTCACCTAAGCTGTCCAGTACCAGAACTACAGACGCGGGGGTCACCAGCTGCAATGTGAGCTCACAGTGGGCCAGTGACTCTCTGACCATTAGGGAAGTGTGGTTGGTTACGCGCAGACCTACACCTTCACAAAACCAGATGGGATGTTCCTTCTGCATTCATGGGGAGGAGGAAGAGGAGTGCCGAAGCCTCCATGTTGGGGCAGCACAGTCACTTAGCATTTGCAAAAGGAAAGGCTGTAAGCACGGTGCCCGTGTTGCTCCTTCCCAATGGAAGCACAGCAGTGCATCGTTCCTGTTCTCCACGCCAGTCCCCCCATGGGCTCCCTCTCTTCGGAACAAGCACCTGCAGTAGTTTTATTAGGAAATGACTGCAATGGGAAAGGGATCAACAAGCTCAAAAGCTTTCAAGAATGCGTTAAATATAGCTGTGAGACCCAGCCAACCTGCTACGGTAAAAGTAATGTTTATAATGTGGTTTGAGAGCACAGACTTCAAAGAAAGGACTGGCATCAGCCAGAGAGAGCTCTTCTCTTATCACAGAGGCTTCGCAAATCACAAAACAACCTGTTCCAGGTATTTAACCCATGCGGAAATCACGTTCCCTACTGTTACTCTCCTCATCTAACTTGTCTGTTTATTTTCAAGATTTGATTTAATTTGTTCCACCTTGAAGGCCTCCCAAGCAGTTGCGGCGTATGTTCTGCAATCATGAGAAACGGTTAAATGTACTCTCAAGATCTGCTGTGCATAGATATCAGCTCTTAACTCTCTTAAATCACTGTTCCTTTCAGCTGGAATTTATTATAAATGTAAAAAGAAGCCAAATATATCAGACCTTTAAAATCCATACAAGCAGCAGAAATTCTGGTTTTTCCAGTGGCAGCCAGAAGAGTAAAGTATTCAAAATTCTGAATATTTAACAAATATTATAAGATGTTAACTTATGCATCTGGCAAGCCATTAAGCAAAAAAGCCTTTTTGAAGCAGAAGTTCTGATACTAACAGACCCATGTCACCCTCCCAACATTAAAATTTCCATTCAGTCATCCTTCAGCTATACCAATACAAGCAAAATGCCCTGAACAGACAGCTCTTCTAGACCTATTACAAAGAAAACTTCTAATCAGAAAACATCACTTTATCTCTCTCCTTTTCATTCATTCATCTGTCTTGTAATATGCTGAAAATATTTGTGCTGGCATGCAAGAAAGCAACTATAGTGCACCATTTAAGGATTAAAAATGCTTGTGAATAGAAGAGTCAGTATCTACAAGCCATTGCTACCTTATAATGCTGGGTAGATTCAGACACTGTTAAATTCCTTACATACTTAAAAAGCTACTTTAGAGAACATTTATTTTCCCTTAGTTTTACAGCTTTCATTAAACTAGACAATGGCATATTTTCCCCTCTTTGCATGCTGAAACTGGAATTGCTTGCCTTGGCAACAAAATCCTGTAATTTCTATTCAGGCCAAAAGCATCTTTCTTCCTGCATCACTGACCAAGTTTGCTGCAGCTACGGCAAAAGCTTGATCAGAAAGCTGTGTCACTGGCAGAAAGTGAAGAGCACCCTTCTGAGGGTCCGTAAAGAAAACAGTCACGGAAAGCGAGTGGTGAAGAGACAGTGGGTTCTTTTATTGGCGTCCCAATTTAGAAACAGTTGAAAATTGCCCAGGTGTTAGCCCATCCCATCACACTCACATGAGGAAGAAGCCTAGCACGTACTGGTCCTTATTATTCCCATTGTGGCTAGAGCGGCTAGCAAAAGTCCAGGGCCTTTACGGGGTCGTTTCTGCTGGTGTTGTGAATGCACGTTTCAAAAAGAGTGTGCAAAATCCCATTTCCCTGAACAGAGTAGAAAAATAAACAGCAGAGACTTCACTTCTCAGAAATCCTGACCTCTGCCATCCCAGAGATTTCTAGGGAAAAGACATTTTATGACTTTTCTACATCGTGATCCTCTTCCTTCTGTTATACTGTCAAAAAGGCTGGATGACACTAAATGCAGGGAAGTTCAAACGCTGATGAAATTTGGGGGACCAGGAGGCAGCCCACCATACTTACAGCTTTTAAAATGTAAACCAGCTATAACAAATGGAATTGCAGTTTCAAAATCTGAAATAATACCAGTCTTTTCATCTCCCTGAATCTTTGCAAGAGAAAAGTAAAGATACGGCCCTTCATTGTTTCCATGCTTTTTTGTGGTTTTTCTTTTTTAATTACCTTAACATCCTCTAGATGACTATAAATCTGCTATCCAACAATTTGCTTTGTATACTTCACAATGTTGGCATTACATTGACTAATTCCCTGGCTCCTCACTTCCCTCTTTTTTAAAAAGGCATAACATTTGCCTGTCTCCAGTCTTGCATTTTCCCTATCCTTCACACACTCAAAAATTATCTGTATAAAATTTCACATTGCTGTGGCTATTTTACATTTTTGTTTTTTCAGTCTTTTCTGATTGCATCCATTATTTGCATATCTTCCACATCATATAACAGATCTCTGATATCATTTATCATTGCCTTCAATTTATATCCAACATACTTATAAAATAATTTCTATTTTATTTAAAGAGAAAAAATATGGGCTGCTTATAAGGCTAAAATAAGTGGAGGAAAGTCTCTCCAGAAATGTACAAAATGATTAGCCACAAATGGTACATGATACCTAAAACTACTGGAGAATTAGTGACTCCTGTTTGTACTGCCACCAGCTCCAGTCTTTCAGCGTTTTTAGGAGAAAATTATCCTAGTTCTTCTGAAGCTAAGAATGACGGGGATGATGAAACCTCAGCAGAGATCCAGGGGATTTCTACCAGCACACCCAAGGGAAGAACTGCTGCAAAGGGAGCTTTCAGCACTGCCTTTCATCCGATTCCACGGCACTGCAATACTGTGGCAGTGTCAGGAAAGGGAAAGAGAGATTGTGCTGAACACATAAAAAGGGGGGAAAACGGAGGAGTAAAGTCCAACATTTAAAAGTTCTCTGTGACACAAGCTGGGGAAAGCACAGACCATCTTCCATCAGGCTCTGAAAACACGAAAGGTATGAAGAAGGACAAATTGTGCTGGCATACGGACAAGAGAGAAAGGGCTTCTCAAAACAAGGAATAATAAACATAGCTTTAAACAAACCCATGGTTGAGGCAACTCAGAAATAAGTATATGTATGTTAAGGGTCTACTCATGCACTGTGTAGTGCATATGTTCAAACATACATATGTGGGACCATGGGCCGTAATACTAACCCAGAATAGCTGTCATTAATATTGGCGTCATACGGTATTGCTCATTCATTGGATTTAATCCCCTGTGGCTCATGAAAAACTAGGCACAAGTCTGAATTTGAGAAAGTGTTATGTACCTAATTGAAGGAGCACTTCTGAATGCGCTGTCTGGACGGCAGCTGGAGTACAGGATGAGCTGCCAGAGCCGGTGAGAGTCACGCCAGCCAGCTGAAGAGGGAGCTGGACGGAAGAGCAGAAAAGTAGGAATGCCAGGCCATAACCACGAGCTACACTTTGGGGTTAATAAGAAGAGGTATCAGTTGACTTCTGTTTCCCAGATTGGGGAGGGAAAAAAAAAAAAAAAAAAAAAAGAAAAACTGTTTC
>JAAGAY010013374.1:0-13685 GCA_011801015.1 Ardeotis arabs | reverse complement strand
AAAAAAAAAAAAAAAAAAAAAAGGAAAAAAGAGTGGTTTGTACTACACCTCTAAGTTAAATTAACCTCAAGAGTAAAAACAGGACGCATGAAGTCTTCTCACTCAGGAGGCTGTACATACCAGCAGTGAGAAAACAAGATTCAGTTGCTTTCTTTCATTTCTCTCATAATGGAGCCGCTCAAGGTCTCCATACTGGCTGTTACTGGGCATTGTTGTTGCAGAGCTTAAACACTCCCATGGCCCATACCTTTGAATTCTTCCCTCACAGTCTACAGTGACCGCAGATACAAAAGTGGTTCAAAGGACGTCAGAAAGTAGGTAAGCCAGATGATTAAAAATGTATGATCCCAGGTTGGAAATTCGTCCTTCCCAATTATATTCATACTAAGCCAAAAGTAAAACAAACCAACAAAATGATGGTCAGTGTCACTCTGAAAGGCTGAGCCAATTTCATACTTCCAAGCATCACATATTCAGGAAAAGACAAGATCTGTTTGGAGTGTAGAGGGATGAGTGGTACAGAGACGGAATGCTTTTCTCTCTGAGGGTGTGCCAAATCTTGTTCATTTTCCCCTTTCTGGGCTACCTTTCAAAATATTAAAAAAATCCACAGGAAAAAAAATACCTGTATAAAGTCTAAATGAGAGCTGATGAGTATAACTTTTAATTATCACAGCAATTCCTAATTTCTTGGGCAGTCCTATAGGATTAACCTGACAAAAATTATTGTTGCAAGAGCCCTTTATATTTCCAGTACTGCAGCACTCCTCCAAGGGCTTGCTTCCACCTTCTCCATGAAGGTGACAGAAAGCCTAAGGGACATGCCAGAGCATTGGTGCCACAGAAGGAAATGACCTGTGGGACCAATGCACAGAGTCCGCTCACCTACAGGAAACGCTGCTCCCTCTTCAGCATCAGCTTTGAGGGAAAAATTCTGTGGGAATGAGCCAGGTACCAGATAAATCAAACATTTTCAGCCTGTAGCACCACAGAGATTCAGACAGTTCTGCACAGCACTTCCTGTGTAAGCAGCAGAGTTAATTAACTCTCTGTTGATTAATGGTGCTCTCTCACATCAAGAATTTATTGAGTCTGTTATTATATACAGGTCATAATTGCCAAACAGCCACAGCTAAATACCATTCCTTGCAGTCTACTCCTTAAGTATCATAATGTAAAATTAATTGGTACTTGTTTGTTAATTAATATGAAATATTTTAAGTAATGCACCATAAAACTTACCACTGGTATGTGCTTTTCTAAACAGTCATGAATGAACAGGACTATTTAAATACCTTGGGCAGAACCTCCTCTTCTGAATCCGGGTGGGATTTGGGGTTGTCTTCATTCTTTGCAGTGGGGCTTTTCTGTGCGCAGGCATTTACCAAAAGAGCTGTTCTCGAATAATTAGTCAGCAGTTATTCTACTTCCATCGTGCATTAAAACAGACTAGCTAAAGATGTTCTTATGCAAGAATATTAGCGCCCACATCAAAATACCTATTCAGAATAATTGTTTTGGAGTAGCTGTTTCAGTAAATTTCCAAGCACAACTGAGATCAGCTCACAGCAAATGATCTAACTTCGCCTCAGGGTAGCAACAAAGATCAAAAAGACACTTGAACTCCTCTTTGTCCCTTCTGAGATCTTTAAATCCAGGGTTAGCCTCTGTTTAGGGAAAGGGCTGGCAGGGTAACAAAGCAGATCCCCACTGTGAAAGAAAGAAGGCCACAGGTTGGATCCCTCATCCTAAGGACAGGGAAGCAAATGCTATCCCAGGTAACTGCACCTGCAAAGCCGGGGCGTGCAGGGGCTCCTGGGCTGTGCGATCTCCCCACCAACAGCGGGGACATCCTCAGAGACCCAGGTCCAGCCACAGCAGTTCACTCTCTGAGCTGACCTGGAGATACAGACTACAAGTTTGTGTGAGCTAGTCTTACCCTTCTCTCTGGAAGGGTGCTGCTCAGCACCGTTTGCTCCCATCTGCAGAGAAGAAATAAATAACACTCCTCTGGGTAGAAGGGGTGACGCACAAATTCACTAGTCTTCATGAAAATGCTTCTAAAGGGAGCACTCTCTTCTAATTAGAAACTAGATTATATGTCTGTAAATATTTACGTGCAAGAAACAAAACTTACTGAGAAGACTGCTCAATTTCAGCCTGACATGAAATGGACCATGTGTGAACATTCCCAAAGGGCACCATCTGATTCACTGGCAGTAAGTTTTCATACTTGAGAGGCTACCTCCATTTCTCTGAACCCACACATCTTCGTGTGTGTGCTCTGTGGCCAAGAGTCACACGGTCCTGGATTATCAGGACATTCAGTCTAAACAAGTGGCATTGATACGCAACAGGCTGATCTCACTTTGACCGTCTGCGCTGCCAGAATACAACAGTAAGCCTATGACACAGGATTAGTGACCAAAGACAGCCACCCACCGCAACCAGCCAGAATAAACCGTTACCTACCAAGTGACCTAGAAACCATTTCCTAACAGAGCACTTCCTCGTAAGCAGGACCAATGCTGATTTCACACTTCATAGAAATATCTAAATAAACTATATGTTCACTGAATTTAACACTGTGTTATCGAACGACACGCCACTGTTCATTTCTCATCTTGCAACATCGTAAGATTGGCATCAGCCTACACAGTAAACAGTGTTAAAACAACTTGCAGGGAGGAAGGGCACCGCTGTGATTCAGCCACTGGAAGAGGTAAATCAGGATTCAGCTCTTGCTCTGTCACCTGCTCCCTTCTCAGTCTGACCTTGGTCATAGAGCTTCTCTGCACCCCAGTTCTCCCGCTGCAAACCGGGGTGACGTCCACCTTCTCTTGACAGTGCCATCAGGCAGCAGCACTGTGCCTACAGCTACACGTTGCCTGCCTCCTCCTCTGCCTCCTCCTAGCATCCCTCGTGTGCTTCGTCTTGGCTCCGCATGGCAGCTCTTCCCTCTGCTCCTCCCTCACTCCCACCTCCAAAGCCACCTTGGCAGTGTCTTAAAAAAAAAAAAAAATCTCAGATTTGCCTCCAGCCAAGGGTATCCGAGCTGCGGGCTCCATCTGCAGAAAACTCCACCAGAAGCAGGACCACATCTCCTAACAGAGGAGCAGGATTATGCATATACCTAAAGGATCAGTGCTTGTTTACATTAAAAGAAATAAATTTCCTCATACTAGGCTTGATTCACGTCGAGCAAGATGCAGCAGGATCACTCACCTAAGCATGCTACTCTCAAACAGAGGCAATGGTTGCAGGATCTGGCACACCGTGTTTACTTGGTTAGTAGAGCACTTTGGAAACGTTCCTGGAGTCAATGACTAAATAAGTCCCTCTCTTGATTTTAAATTGGAGATAAATGCTGCGTGTCACATTGGCAAGCACGTTAAAGCAGCTGAAAGCACAAAGACAATATGGGGTATTCCAGGCTTTTGTTCTCTCATTTTTTACCCTTGGCATGTTAAACAACTAAAGAACACACTGAGCAAATCGGTGTTTTACCAGATAATACCGCAGGCTTCTAACTTCGAAATCCCAGGCTCCCCGCTGGCAGCAGCTCAGGCGGGAAGAGGGCTGGCGGGGCAGAGACACCAGCCCAACCCGGTGGCCTGCGGACCCAGCCTCCTACTGCCTGCCAGGCCCAACAGCACAGGCACGGCTTTGCTGTGCTGCCTTACTCCACAGAAGACAAAAGAAATAACCTTTATTAAAGAAAAAAAAATACAAACAAACAAACCACACCTAGGAAGGCGAGAATGAAGACACCAGTGAAAAGGACATGTTCCCCACCTTTGTCTATTATAAGTATGGAAAAAAATGAACTTTATACATAGAAACACAGAAAGGCAGGTGCTGCTACCAGCATATTACTATAAATACAAAGCAGCTTCCCCATATTCCTGCAAAGCTGGTCTAGATTCAACGCAGCCAAAAGCAAAACTTTGTCTGAAGATGAGATTTCAGATGGCAATTTGCAGCCCTTTCACCTTGGAAAGGCAAGGAGCCTATCATGTTAAAATGTGGCTAGGATAAAATGGGTTATGTTCTCCATCTGAATGGTACTGCCTACATTATTAATGACAAAATGCATACAAAAGCTCATTAGTGTTCACACTAGCTTCTTTTCCCAGAAAGGATGTGATCATATTTAGAATGTGAAAGCTTGTGCATCTAAGGGTGTAGCTGACTGCTGTCTTCTCTTCAATTTATAGACTGCAGATTGCAATACTCAATTTTTACATTTTTACTATTAAATTTCTTCAAGTTACATGCTCCCTACTGCTGGTACTACTTCATTTACAGAGACATCAGTTAGAGGTATGCAACTCAGTAGGTACCAAACAACTATTTTGCTAAAGCTTTTGCAGGGACAGAAGACATTTGATCAAGCAACAAGTCTGTAAAATTACGAAGGCTGCAAGATAGAGAAAAAACAGGTTGTATAATGAGATCACAAAATATGCCAGAGTAGAAACGGGTGATGCTTAAACAGCAAATTATTCATCACTAGCGATTATTTGCAGACTTTCTGTGTCGTTAAGGATATCAACATGTGGTCCTTGGAGCAATCCTACACATACATAATTCAACAGTAGGAGGGTTTTTCATAAGAAACCAACTCTTTTATGCAAAAAAAACTGAAGCCTTAGCTCAGTACATAGTTGCCGTCAGGTACATCTGCTCAGACCGTGCGCACAAGCCAACCATTACGGTTTTTAGTTCCTCATAAAGACGCAGCAGCATGCAGCTGCGAGGAGGAAGCGGGGGCTTTGTGAGGGCATTCTCCCCAAGTAAGCTTTTTAAAACACGAAAGCAAGCCATTACAAGCAAGTCCAGCACAAAAATGCATGTCTGTACATAAAACCAGCTCGTAACACAAAGTACAAACATCAAGCAGACAAGCCTACGTTAGGCTGGGAGGTTCAGCACTGCGTGGCAGAAACGTATTAAACAGTCTCCATTTTTGGTTGTACATCTGCAGCCAGGAAAGACTTTCTTCCCCCAAAAGCAAAAGGCATGCAAATGTCTGTCATCAAAAAGCACGTACTTTTTCAGAATGTCACCATTACCTAGCCACAACTAAATGCTGTAATTTGTTGACCAACTCCTTGCAGACTTCAATAATGACCTCAAACCCCTGGATAAAACTGCAAAATAATTTCCCCCCCTTTAAATGTAATTTTGTAATGCTTTGATTCCCACCCATCACCAGGCTGAAGGGCTCCAACAGCATGCTGCTACATGTTTCTAGTGCAGCAATTAAAACAAAGCTGAAGCCACAGAGAGCAGCTGTGGGAACTTTCCAGCCCAAGCTTTCCAGCTAACAAAAAAGTGACAAATATCAGATACATACTTCTGGAAAAAAACTTGTTAATTTAAAAATGGAAACGGCTGAAAAGGCAATGTTTTTCAGCTAATAAGCATTCAAATTAAATGGTTAAAATACAGAGGTATTCTGCCAGCAAGTTTAGCTCACCTGTATGTTCTGCAACAAAGACAGCAACATGTGAAGCAGGGCGTTCAAGCAGAAAAACAGGAATAAAAAACAGAAGAAATGGTCAAGGTTATCAGAATATACTTTGAAACATTTGCCTAATAGGCTTATACCTACAATATCTGGCTCCTTTAGGCATCTGATGACAATAGAACTTGTATTAGTACCACCGAAAGAAAAAAAAAATTCCAAACAAGAGAAGCCTAAAAACATAATATGCTGAAGCATTAATTATTTTGTACAAATATTGCCCAACCCTGCAGACAGCCTGAAACGATAGCTCCTAAAGAGTAAGCTGCTCATTTCTCAAGCAGTCAGAGATCTGCTGATTGGGGGGACAGCTTTAGGAAGAGGAGAAGGCACTTGGCCTGGCTCCTCCAGGTGAACACACTGAAGAGCACCATGCCAGCATGGGGAAACCCTTCCCATCAGGACCACATCCTGGAGTCTCTGCCTCTCTGGCCAGGAACAAGCAGGATCAGCTACACCCAGACCTCTAGAAACAACTCTTTAGATTTTTCTTTGCTGGCTTTCAGGGATCTGCCTCTAAGAGCGGCGTGTGACCGACTGCCGTGGTGCTGTTGATGGAGCAGCACCAGCTCAAAACCGTGTCCAGAAGAGCCGCAGCACGAGAACATTCAGCAACCAGCTAGCCCCAGCTTGGGCACTGTTATTCCCAGGTCACAGAAATCATCTGGCCACCCTCGAGCAAGGATCCAGAAAAACACACCACCTTGCCCGAACCAAGTGGTTACACAAGCGCCCAACCGGGGAGGAACATTTATTTCTCTCCTAAACGTAGTCATGACAACCACATCTTAATTTAAGAGAGGAGCAGGAAGAGGTCATGAGGCACTTGTCATGCAGGGATAAAATACCACACCTCGAGTGCGCACAGGAGGGTGAGTTCTGCTGGATGCCATCTGCAATTCAAGAAAACTAACATCCTAACATGACAGGCACACACCCCCTCAAAACAGCCCAGGCATCTAGGCGCAACCACTGCAATACCCTTACAGTGTTACCAAACAGCAAACTTCGGGAGGATTTCTCTCCTAAATAAGTATCTATGATAGACTTGAGCACGCTACCCCACTCCAGAAGTTCTCCCGATTAGAGTGCTTCTTGTCTACCTTGAAACAAGCTACAAAACTATCAGAAAGTGATACTTATTGCAGAAGCTACAACCAAAAATAAAGCAAGCAGCTTCCTTTTCAAGCCTGTTTCTTGCTCTCTTTAGTGACTCAAAGCTTTCCCCCCACACCCTCCCTGAACAGGACCATCCCTGGAGGCATTGTAAAGACACGCGGGGATAGGATTTAGTGGTGGATTTGGCAGCATTAGGTTTATGGTTGGACTCGATGACTTAGAGGTCTTTTCCCACCTAAATGATTCTATGTGTCAGAGCTCAGGTGCCATTATACCAGACGGCAGCAACCATCATTCCTGTAGGTCTGAACAAGGGCAGGAATGCTGGTGCATCCCATTTTTTTTTACAAAGTTTTTATTTTATTTTAAAACACAGAGAGCCATGTCTCACAGTATGTATGGCATGCCTAGGAACATCACGGCTCTAGGAAGTCAATGGCTGCCACAACAAGAGTTACTTTGATCCAACTACATTTTTATTTCACAAGAAATGAGAGAGAAACACTCTTGTGGGTAAATTCCTCCTTCTTCCTTCCCCACAGCTACCTTTGTTCGTGGCTACCTGAGCATTTTGTACTAAAACGGATTATCTCTTCCTTGCTGTGAGCCCTTTCCAAAATGCTTGGCAGCTTGCAAATTAATACACATCTTAGTATTATCTACCAATAATATGAGGAGGAGAGGATCCGTGGGACCTCACGCCAAGCAAAATTAACCCATGGGCTGGCTGTGGACAGGTTTGTTACTCCTATTTTATACAGCAGATTCAGGGGCATCTTCTCAGATGCTTTTACTTGTCAGAGAGAAAGGATACGCAGAAAGACAGTCTTGTCAATTGAATCATCCTGAAATAAGATAAAAACACACCATCATTTGGAAATTTAATTGGTTTTGTTAGGAAGTTATTTGTTACTGTTGTATTCATTTTGGCTTTATGAATACTGGTGTATTCAGACACAAGTCCAGCCTTTGCCCAGCCAATTTTTATGATCTTTGACATCTGTTTAAAATTATTTAAACATCTGTTTAATGCTGTTTCTTTTCTCTGTGACCATAATAAAAAGGATCCTGATGGTCAGCAGAGAACTGTCAAACACAGGAAAACATTTGGGAAAGGGAGGGAGAGAAATGGTCCTTTCAGTTCCAGTCATACTGCATTACTCTCAGCAATCAAGGACAACCGGCAAAATACCAGGAGACAGGATGAGGTTTTGCAGTTAATAGCAGCCTAAGTGCACACACTAACCATTTATCTGGGCTTCATTACCCTTATGCATGCTTGTAAGGGCAGCCTAAAAATAATTGTTGTTTTTTACATACAGGGCCTGAGCCGGTGACACTGAGGTCACGGTAAATTCTGACCCCCTAGGTGCACTGGCTCAAGGCGAGACAGAGCCTGTGTCTGTCTCAGGCTCACAGCAAGCTTCCCACCAAATCTGGTGGTGCAGGTATAAAAACACAAGCACTACATCTCTTAGAAGTAGCAGGCTTCACCTCTAGGTAACTTCTTTTTTTATTTTTGTTTGTAGAAAACATTCTCAGTCTCTTCCAAAGACAGAATGATACGCTTCCCCTGTAAACACACATAACTACAACCAACAATTAGGCAGGGGAGAGCTGGCATCAGCCTCCAACAGATATCAGGAAGCAGGACATCCCCATGCAGGAGCCACGCCAACCGTCGCTGCCTCCAACGGGGCGCGATGGGTGCGTTTGTGCTGAGGCGTGTGAAGGCAACTCGGTCTGCACAGGCAGAGAGCTGGCATCCCAAATCAAACACAGCATAAACACGCACGGAGAGACTTTGCTGGCTTTAAAGAGGGAGAAGAGGATGCAGTTAGACAGAGTTGCTACAGAGAAGAGGATGCAGTTAGCTACAGAGACAACCTGCAGGCCTGTGGGACTGCCAGCAGTTCTGCAAGGAGGGCCTCAGCTGGCAAGGCAAGCCTGGAAATGAGATGGAGATGCCACAGAAACTTAGATTCTTCCAAAATAATTTTCCAAAAGCTAACTCACAGAAGTTTACATACAGAAATATTTCAATATATTTTACCCTCTCAACAGAGCACTGACAGGAGCAATTGTCTGTGTTTGCTGCCCAGAACCACCAACAGAAACCCTGAAGATTAAAAGCACACTCAGCTGGACTTTGATGAACAGGCTTTCTCTTGGAAAGCTTGCAAGCGGCAAACAAACAGTTCTCAAGAAACCAAGTTACTTGGTGCAAGTATGAAGAATAAGCCGTGCAAAGAACGGCACGCAGCAGGCAGGGACAGAACCCTGCATCTGCTGGTTACTCAGAGGACAGGAGAGAGGTGGGCCCAGGCAATGACTACTGCTCAAAAAGCCACCAAAGTAAAAAACCAAACGATCCTTTCAGCCTTAGAGGGCTTTGCTGAAGGGGAAAGGAGACTCACGAGAAGGAGGGAATGGCAACTCAAAATATGGGAAGGAATGAAGAGCTGCAGCAAGCAGGTTTCCTCAAACAGCACCCGAGGGGCACAGCAAGGGTTTTCGTACTCTGTCACATGTGCAGAGCCAGGCTCAAGCTGTGTCAGTGTAACTCACACCTGAAAGCCTCTGGCCACCCACTGGTTGAAGCACTTGTCTTCTGCTCCTTCTGAACTCTAGCTTAAATGCAAACAAAGGCTTTCATCACATATAACTGCATCCTCACAGAATATAAAATACTGACACTTATCAAAATGGAAAAGGTACAACCAATAAACTGGACGGAGAACAACACAGCAATAACTCTTAGAATTGAAAAACAATTTTTCTTCAGTCCTTAAAGCAATTTGCATGCTTGCTCTAATCAACATTCACTGCAGAGATGTTAAAAAAAAAAGGAAGGGATAAAAGTTTTAAGATTTAGAGTAACTTTTGCAATATTTTTGTATGATAACTGAAATACTTAGAATATCAAAACGTTTACAAATTCACAGACACACCACTATAGACAAAGATTACAATCCGAGGCGTTTAAGTTTTATGAAATATCTTACGTTGTTTTCAGCTTAACATTTAGTCGTTCAAAAATGGCTAGCGGTGGGTTACTGAAGAAAGGAAAGCCTGGAAGAAATTAATGCAGAAACGAGTGATAGTAGAATACACTTCCTGTGGTTAAATGATTTAAGGGCTTCTTGTGGCCTGACTGATGAGCTACCAATTACCATCACTGGAAGCAAATTCAAGTAACCTACACTAATGCTAAACTCTTAAACTAAGCTCTCCTGCCTAAGGACTGAATGCAGTCAAAAGTACCAATAATTTCTTTGAAGGATTAAGCATAGTGATACGGTAGCATCTTTCAGCTATATCAAAAAAAGAAGCAACAATGAAAGTCTGTCTGTCTTCAAAGCCTGTACGAGAAATGGTGTGATTAATTTCTCATCTGTCTGAACGCTCCACGGGCTGTTCAATGCGGTTGGTAGGAGAAGCCAAGAATGGAAGCAAGCAGGAAAACAGGTTACTTGGAGAAATGTGTATTTAAACTTCCAGTGTAGGGGTTGTCTAGTCTTCTCTTACACGAAGCTCTCCTCACTGGTCAAGAAAGTCATGGATCCAGAGGAAAGCACGTGCTACAGGAATCACAACAAAAGGCAGAAGAGAGAGCTCCCGGTTTCAGTCAACCTCCCCTGAGCATCGCAACTGAGACCTGAACCAGACTGCACACGCGGTGCACAAAAAGCAGCCCACGCTCACAGCAGCCCAGTTCCTGACCGCTGCAGGTACGCGTGATACACAGTGCCCAACCTACTGCAATTCTCATTGCCGGGGACTGCCAGCACACAGACTGCCGTGTGCTCTGTGGCCTCTGGTGTTTAAGCAAAAGGAAACCGTTTCCTGAATCGCTGCAAGTTATCACTGCCACAATTGCCTCGATCCTCAAGAGACGGAAGAAACACAGAAGGAGCCTGCTCCCACAGGCTCAGCGAGTCTGAGCACAGGCAGGAGTTGTTACAGGAATGCAAATCTTCCCGGACACATCATTCTTTATCCCAGCTTCACCGCTGTTTTTCCTACATCCGTCTATAAACGTGTGAGGCTGCTGCTACTGTGTCTCTTTCAGTTAAAGGTGGGCCAGCCTGGGGACAGTGCTCTTCAAACCTGATGCAGATGAAAAGTACAGCTTGGCCTGATACACAGCTTCAGCTTGAGCTGCTGCTGCAGGTTACAGCTGCTCAGGCTGCACTTTGGAAAGGCTCCGCCAGCAATGGCTCCGAGTACACAGAAACAGGCATACGTAAACTTCTGCACGCGGTTTAAGAGGAAGCACCGCCGCCAGCTTTGAACATATCCTCCCCTCCTTCAGTCTCTCAGAAGTGAAAAAAAAAGTTCTGGTGAAGAAACTGAAGACAATCAAAAGAGATCCAGTAGGATGAGTACAGGCAGACCAACACATCCCTTCATAAATGACAGGAGACCCACACCCACGAAGAAAAACTATCAGCCTTCCATGTCACGTCCCAGGCCACAGCCTGACCAGGAGCCACCACGAGCACCCACCAATAGTCTGAAGATCCCTACAGCTGGCACACTGCAGGGGTGTAACGGCAGCTCTAAAGAGCCTCTTTCCTCACTTTTGAGGGTTCTCAGAAGAGAAGGGAGAATACTAAGACAACACTCTATCATTGGTTTTTACAGCAATACAGACTTCAAGATGTGATCTACTTAACTTAAATCCGTTTTGACTTCTGCTGCTAAAGCAAAATCCTTGCTGCAAGATTTCAGCAAAGGTTTAAAAACTCTAAAAGTAGTAAATTCAAGGGCTTCACTAAACATGTGAAAAGCACTAAAATGGTACCATTTTGGTCCCCTGCAATATATCTATTTTTAATATTAATGCTTGCTGTTTAGATTCTTAGTATGCATATCCTACCTGAATCTCCTTATTTATGAGACTCAGTCTGTGCACCACAGGGTAGTGAAGCCTCATAGTGTGAAACATTTTCTCTGCCAGTCATAAGCATGCATCTAAAGATGAGGATGTTGGAGGGACATGTCAGGAGACAGCCCATAAATACTGCCTTCTCTTACGCACAAAAATGTATTTCAGACTGTGCGTTGTCTCACAGTGCTGCTTTATCCTTTTTTCCTTTCAAAATTCTTTTCAACATACTATGTAGCAGCTTTATACATTTCTTGTCTTAGAAAAGCATAAACAGACTGCGAGCGAGGCTTGTGCTCTATAAGTAAGGGGTATTTGGAGAGGGGCTGGCTGCAGACAGCCCTTCTGAACCCAACAGGAAGGTCTGAGGTTTGCAGGACACCCACGCTGCTGATGGCAGGCAGACCACGTTAAATTAAAAATAGCAGATTAAAGCACGCAAAGTGTGTAACAGTTGGTGGAGTATGTGGATAAACCGGGATGTGGGAGCCATAATATCAATTTACTAAATATTTTTAAACGCTTTTAACTACCAGCGATAAGAAATACTTTAATATCGATTTCAGCTGTCTGCCCACTGCTAAATTTAACAGGATCTCAGGGTTTAATACTACGGTTTTTCCGAGCAGCCTGCGAACAGCGACGACAGCTAAACCGAGCAGGCACTTCCTAAGTAAAAAGGCGACAGTAAAAATAATTTATACGTGCGGCACGGCAACGAAACGAGGGAGAAATCCCGAGGAAGGCTCGGCAGAGCCCAGAGGCCTTTCGAACCGAGCCCGCATCCCCTCCCACCCCGCCGGCGGGAGGCGTCAGGATCCCCCCGAGGACCGCGGGGCCAGGGCCGCACGCTGGGCTGCGCGGCGGGGGGGTGGCGAGAGCCTGCGGCGGGCACCCGCCCGCTGCCCCCGCCGCGACGCCCGGGCCGGCCCGGCGGCACACGCCGCCTGCGCGGGCACAATGTCCGCCGCGGGGGAGGAGAAGCGCATCTGCGGCGGCTCGGCGGGTAACGCACGGCGAGCGACGGCGCCCCTGGGGAACAGGGTTGCGTTGGGTTGGGTTGGGGCGGGGGGGGTCGCGCCTCTCCCGCCGCGGTCACGGCCGCGGTTCTCCGCCAGGCCTCCCCCGGCGGTTCAGCCGCCCCGCACAGCGCGGAGCCGAGCCGGGCTGGGGCGCGCTGCCGCGGGCTGAGGCTGAGGAAGCGCCCGCCGGCCCGCTCCCGCCCGCCCCGCGGCGCCCACCTGGTCGGCGAGCTTGAGCACCGCCATCCTCCGCCGCTCCTCCCGCGCACATGCAGCTCCTGCGACGGCCGGCGAGCGCGCCCCGCGACCGGCGCTGCGGCGGCGGCAGCGGCGGCAGCGGCTCCGCTCCGCGCCGGCGGGGCGGGGCGGGGGCGCGGAGGCCGCCTCGCCTCGCCCAGCCCAGCCCGGCCCGGCCCGGCCCAGGAAGCAGGGGCGGGCGGGCCGCCTCGCACGGGCCGAGCCGCCACCGCCGCCTGCCGCCGCCTTTGTTCCCGCCGGCGGAGCCGAGCGCAGCACAGGGCCGCTCTGGGGGGCTCTCGGCGCCCCCCGCCCCGCGGGGCGCCAGGAGGGGCGGCGATGGCCGGTAACAGGGGCGGTGCCGCCGGACCGGGCCTGCCCCGCCGTCCGGGCCCGCCCCGCCGCCCCGCGGGGGCGGCCCTGACCGGCGGCCCGGCCCGGACGGGAGCCTGGGGTGGCCGGGGGCACCTGCTACACGCCGCGGGCTGGACCCGGCGGGGCGGGCCTGCAGAGGGGGGAGCCGAAACCCCGCGCCCCCAGTTCCCTCACGTCGGCTGCCTGAGGGACCCCCCGTCCCGGCTGGGGCTGAGGGACACGACGCCCGTAGGCCGGCCCAGCTCCAGGCTGGTGTCACGCCTTCGGCTTCGCTCCCTCAGGGACCAGGGGCTGCAGCCCACTGCAGAGGAGCTGAGCGTTTGTCACATCCCAGACAGACACAACTGCTAGACATAAGGTTAGACCTCACATCAAGTCTTTGGGATTTTTTTACCTCTCTTTTTTTTTTTTTTTTAACCTCTTATACAGTTTTAACAGCTGCCTTGCAAGAATCTGCCAACTCCTGACAAGTTCAAGTCTTTTCATACTCAATATATTATTCATCTTTTCA